>JAVXUP010003758.1:0-54378 GCA_033070095.1 Escallonia herrerae | reverse complement strand
GAAATGCCCCCCCCAAGAACACAAAGCAACTGAAGAGCTTCCTCGGCAAGGTCTCTTACCTCCGACGCTTCATACCCGCACTGGCCGAGCTCATTACGCCATTTCAACACTTGACGCGTAAAAGCGCACCGTGGAATTGGGGCGCGCCCCAACGGCAAGCATTTGAACAGATTAAGGCGGTCCTCATGTCACCGCAAACCATGGTCGTACCACAACGGGGCATCCCACTCCTACTCTACCTGACTTCCACACCCAGATCCATCGGGGCTTTGCTTGCCCAAGAAGTCGAAGGTGTCGAGCGTCCTGTTTATTACCTCAGTAGAGTGATCAGAGGGCCCGAAGCCAACTACTCCGAGCTCGAGAAACACTGTCTAGCCTTGGTGTACGCCTCACAGAAGTTCAGACATTACTTTCTGGCGCATCAGATCACACTCGTCACCAAGGCTGACCCGCTCCGTTACATGCTTACGCGTCCCGCCCTGTCTGGCCGACTCACACGGTGGTTGCTGCTGTTGGCCGAATTCGGTTTATCTATCAAGAATCCTACAGCTCTGCGGAGCCAAGCACTCGCAGACCTCCTGGCCTTCTTCCCACGCCAACAATGTGAACCGATATCGGATCAACTGCCGGGGGAGGAGACAGCCCTGATCACCGACATCGATGGACTGTGGACGCTTGAATTCGACGGCTCTGCCACTAGCAAAGGCCCCAATGGCACGCCCCTCCGGCAAGGGGGTGCCGGCATAGTCTTGCGGGCACCAGACGGTGTTACCACTTCATTATCCTTCAAACTTGCATTCCCGGTGTCTAACAACGAAGCTGAATACGAGGCACTTGTCATTGGCCTCATGATCGCCGTCAGTATGGGGGCTAAGGCGCTGTGTGTGAAAGGAGATTCAAATCTGGTCATGAAGCAGGCGGACGGGGAGTTCGCGGTCAAAGAACCAGCCTTGGCACCTTATCGTGCCTTGGTGCAACACTTGGAAGGAAGACTCGGTCATGTCCAGTATGAACATCACAATAGGTGCCACAACAGACATGCGGACTGCTTGGCCACGATCGCGTCAAAGATAGAGGTCGATGGTGAACAACGGATGCTAACCATCGTCAAGAGAATGGAACCATGCACAGCACTGAACCTAGTCCCGAGGGACGTTACTGCGGACGATTGGAGGCAACCTATTATCGACAAACTTAAAGCGCCATCTCTTGCTCATGCCTCCACCCTTACAGACTTTTCAATGATGGGAGATGTCTTATACAGGCGGTGTCCCGGAGGCACTCTAGCAAGATGTTTGGCACCGGAAGAGGCAAAACACAAATTACAGCTCGGCCACCAGAAGTGTTGTGGCCTCGACGGTCCCCTCTGTATCGTCGCCTCCAGCGTATGGGATTATATTGGCCATCCATGGCCAAGGACGCCTCGGATATACAAAAGGATTGTCCCGAGTGCTTGTATGCACCCGACGGTGCCGAAGCTCTTGTCATTGACATCGAGGGTGACTGGCGCCAGCCTTTCATCCAGTATCTATCCCACGGGATTCTACCACCTGACCGCGGCTCAGCACGATCCATCAAGCGCAAGGCAGTCAGGTATTTTGTGACGGAAGGCGAGTTATTTCGCAAGGGATTTTCGGGACGCACCCTGCGATGCTTGCAAGGTGCCCAAGTGGTCAAGGTCATTAACGAAGTACACAATGGTGATTGTGGTGAACATCAAGGCTCCCAGAAGCTGTATGCAGAATTACTAAGATTGGGGTATTATTGGCCGACTATGGAATCCGACTCCATCTCGCATGTCCGACGCTGCCAACCCTGCCAGCGGCACGCCGACAGGATACACTCGCCAGCATCCGACTTGCACATGATCTCAGCACCGTGGCCATTTCATTCTTGGGCCCTCGACCTCATCGGCCCCATCCACCCGCCGTCCAGACGCCATTCATGGATCATGGTTGCTACTGAACGCTTTACGAAGTGGGTTGAAGCCGTACCTCTGCGGAGAGCCACGGGAGGTGCCGTTTCCAACTTCTTACGCGACGTCATCTGTCGTTTCGGCATCCCTCGATGTATTATATCTGACAATGGCACCCCATTCATTAACCGAGAGGTTCGAGCTCTCATGGAAAGGTACAACATCAGCCATGCCACATCAACTCCCTATTACCCGCAAGGTAATGGTCAAGCTGAAGCGTCCAACAAGACTTTGCTACGAGTATTATCGCGAATGGTGCATGACGCCGACCGGTCGTGGTCCGAACAACTGAATCTGGCACTCTGGGCCTACAGAACATCCATGCACACAGCGACAAAGGCCACGCCCTTCTCTCTCGTCTACGGGGACGAGTGTGTGGTACCTGCCGAGATCGCAGAACCATCGGCTCGACTTTCCCTAAGCAGCAGTCTCGGAAATGAAGCAGCCCGGCTGGCGGCACTTGACGGCCTCGACGAACGACGAGCCACGGCCCTGTGCCGCATGAAGAAGTATCATGAGCAACTCACGAAAGCTTATGGGAAGACCGTCAAGCCACGTTCGTTTATCGAGGGCGACCTTGTTCTTCAAGCCGCCAAGCATGTGCGGGCCAACATGTCAGCTCCTAAATTCACGCCAAACTGGGAGGGCCCTTTCACGGTGCACGAAGCCCGCACTAATGGCTCGTACCTCCTGCTCAACCACGACGACGGTCAGGTCTCGGCCCCCATCAACGGCCGCTACCTGAAGAAGTATTATGTGTAGTCGCGACAACATAAGCCCGCGTCATAGAACGCGCCCTCGTAGCATTTTTGTACATGCGACATTGCTTGCAGACTTGTATTTTTTTGTTGATCTGTGTAGCGTTCTACACTAGTCATGTAATGGTGTTTTGTACCGCGTCCTATCAATACAAAGTCATGCTGTTACCTCAACTTCTGCCCAGCTGGCACTCATTCTCAACCTATGCTTCCTAAGTCACTTTCTACGAGCGGGAATGGGAGAGCATTCACAAGTAACCGAAACAAGCAAGACATTCAAAAAAAAAAGAGAGAAGAAAGAAGAGAGCAACCGAACATAACATACAATAAGCCGAGACCATCGAAAATATGTACATATACATCAAACGTTTACTAGCCGTCGTTAAGCACTACAACTACGGCAAAGTAACATACAAGCTAGGAAAGTCTAGACAACAGCGATGCAACTGGGTGGGAGCTGAATGCCTGAAGTACCTCCCGCTCCGCTTGTACCTCTGACCATCCAGCATCAAGCTCGGCCTGTCGCCCTAACCGCTCTGACTCTCGCCCGTCCACCTCACCTCGCCGCCTCTGTAGATCGGACAACTGCCTCTGCAAATCGACGAGCTGTCTCTCTATCTCTGCCACCTGCATGTCAATCCCGGCCAACTCTGCCGTGATCTCTGACCGCTCTGCCTCTAATCCTGTGCGGCGCCGCTCCAGCAACATCTCCCGCATAACCACGACTGCACGCCTCTCATCCATATCGTGGCTGACGCTCCTCGATCTAAAGAAATCTGCTAGCCAGTCCAGCTGCATACCTAGCGATGTGAACGGAGCGAACTCTGAAAGCGACCGAGCAACGAACTCTGCAGTCCAACCCGACGACGGCACACTGGCGAACGGCAGCAACCACTCCATAAACCCTGCAGACACCCACATCCGTAGTACTGGGTTCTCTACCACCACGCTCTCGAATGTCTGCGGGAACGCTGCCTTCACCAGTTCTAACCGGCGCACAGTCTCCGCTGGTAGCTGGAGGCCCCCCCAAGCTGCCACATCCACCTGACCGCTCGAGGATCCTCTACTCATCTCTCCGACTGTCGCGCCACTGCCGCCCGCTGCAGAAATCTCCGACATCCCACCCGCCCTCTGCGCCCCAATCGTGGCTGAGTGCATCGCCAGAAGAGTAGCTCCGACCTCAACCACGGACTCCGGCAATGTGTCATGCCGTCGCACCACCACAGCCTGAACCGGTGTCTCTCGCTCACGAATCGAGGCAGCAACAACAGACTCAGGCTCCGCCATTTCGCCACCATCACCTCCCACAACCTGCGTCTCCATGCCTGTCCACCAGTCCTCGTCAATGTCGAACATCACCGTATCGCTCCCCTCTCCGCCGTATAGTGCCCCCACCGTTTCCTCAGTAGCAGGCAATGGGCTCACCCTCCTCGGCACACTGGCCGTCAATAGCTCAACGGCCTCGGTCTCATCACTGTCAACTAATCTGCCGGCCTCGGCTGCCATAGCCTCCTCGCCTGCGATCTCAGTCTCGGCCTCGCTCCCCCCCGCGACCGCCTCTTCCTCGTCCCCCTGGCAAAACCGCTGTCAGTTCACAGATTATGAGCAATATGCAAACCATATTTATACGACAAAAAGAAAGGACAGAAGCAAACCTCAGAGTCTAGCTCCTCTAATACGTCGCGCGGCCTCTTCGCCCCTGATAGGTGTGGGGCTGAGGTACCAGCACTAGCCTGACGCGCTGTCTCCATCATCCCCACTCGCAATGCCGACAAGGGCCCCTTGCCGGCCCCCGGCACCCTCGGCACCTCGGCAATAGGCTCCTCCCCACGGTCCTCCCCGGGAGCAGCGTCCCCCAACTCTACGGCATCCTCCTCCGCCTCCCTCTCCGAGCTCGGAACAGAACTCCCGGTCACCAGTGACAGCATCCCGCACTGCCTCGCGACTGTGGCCGATATCAAACTCAGGGCTCGGTCACATGCGAACACATCTACCTGTCGACGTGTGCCTGACGGCTGTGCCAGCCATCCGGCCCAGCTCCCTCGCAGTCGCTCCCACCAATGCGCATAATCCGCGGTCACCGCCCCTGCCACCTCTGTCCCTGGCTGCCTCCACTCTGTCGTCGGTGCCGGCCACTCGCGGGCTCTGTCATATAGTGTATACCCAAAAGCCGTCGCCACACTCCAAGGGCTGTCATAACCGCATGGGGGCTCTAGATCGTACCCGAACGCCAACGACAGACGGTCCGGGCAATACCTCGCCACATAATAGCAGCACTCGGCGGGCTTCCCGCCATCATCTGTCAATACCGGAAGCCAGCCGGGAAAATACGCGACCAATAGCGCCAGCTGTCCTGGCGCTAGCTCGCCTCTCCTGCTCAGATCTGTCGTCACCTCCTGCACGTGCAGCCATGGCGGCGTACCATATGACGCATGCATCTCCATATAGGGCCGTCGCTCGCATTCCCCCCGTTTGTCTAGAATCTGTGCCAACGGGCACCCCGGCCTCCTGATGCCTGCCCAAGCAAAAGCCCGAGACCCGCTACACCACAACGCCACCTGCCGCGACCTGCCTGGACGGGTCACTGTCCCCATCGTCGGTGACGGGTGTGCGAGTGGGTATCCGTCAGGACGGTACCCTGGAAAGCACTCGTACAGGTACCTCTGCAAGAACATCCAGTCCACGTACGTCGCCACCTGATACCGACCATACGACCGCTTCACGTCATTCACGAACTGATCTAGCCGCGAGTATAACGTGCCCAAGTACACCGGAGCCAAGCCGACCCGCCTTCCCTGCGCCATCCGAATGGCCAAGGGAAACACCCTCGGGGAAATGCCATCCTCAGGTGTCCCCTCAAACACAAACCTGCAAACAACGACCGGCAACATATGTCAGTTTGACGTTTTACAGGGCAAGCAGGACATACGATATATTCACGAATAATCACACGACAGTACAAAATTTACCTCGATAAGAACATCGCCAAAAACGCCACCAACTCGTACCGATCGCTGCCATGATACGGACCCATCACGAACTGGGCAGCATTGCCCAACCTCTGGCCTGTCCTCGCCTGCGGCGTACCATAGAACTGGCGCAGCCACCCACCGTACGTCCCCTTCCGGTGCTTCTTCGTCTCCGCCAAAATGTCCAGTAGCTGCGTCTGCAACAACCGCTCCTCCCCGCTCAGCCGGGTCACCCGTGCATCCACCTCCCCGTGTATCGGCAGCCCTGTCAGCATCAACACATCGAGTAACGTCGGCCCGATCTCCCCGAACTCGGTCACGAACGTATGCGACTGCGTGCTCCATCTTGCCAGCAATCGGGTCATCCCTGGCGTATCCCTATATAACTCCAGCCCCCTCGCCGTAATATTGATCGCCGGTAACAGCCCCAGTGCCTGCAACACCTGCGCCCTCTCCGGTGTCTCCAACATATGCTCACACCAAAAGTCCCACCCTACCGGCATCGCACTATGGCCCTTGAACATCACCGGCGACCAAGGTATGTCCTCTCTCCCAATCAACAATGCCGGTACATACCTCGGCGACATCACAGGCGCCTCCGCCGGGCTCGGCGCGCGAAGGTAGGGTGACGACAGCCGAGGCTCCTCTCCCATCGACGGACCACCCCACGGTGTCCTGAACGCTCCGTCTGCCACACGAATGGCCAACTCCCTCCACAGCTCACGGTCCGGTACACACGGTACTACTCCCCTCACCCCCAGCAATGTGTTTGTCTTATCTGGCTCCGGATCGTAGGACCTCCTACCGCCATCATCAAAGGTCAATGGCACTGCCGCCTCGACACCCACTGACGGTATGGCCTCATCGACTGGCGGCGCCGGCACAGGTACAGTCATCATATCCCGCGGCGGTCGCGATGTACCCGCCGCGGCCCCTCGCGGCTTCGCCCACATCTTCTGCCGAACTTTTTTCGCTGCTGGCGTCGCTCCGGGCTGTGAGGATGGGACTTGGGCCTGTCGGACACCCTGCGTGACCGACCCCCCATGACTGGCCGACCCCCCATGTGCGGCCGACCCCTCTCGTGCGACCGACCCCCCGTGGCTGGCCGACCCCCCTCGCTGGGCCGACCCCCCTGCCCGGCCGACCCCCCTCGCTGGGCCGACCCCCCTTGTCCGGCCGACCCCCCTCGTGCGGCCGACCCCCCGTCGCTGGGCCGACCCCCCTCCCCCCGTGCGGCCGAGCCCCCGACTGGCCGACCCCCTGGCCCCGACGACCCCTCGCCCACTTCCACCTCTTCTCTCACCATCCCTTTTTCTCTCTTTCTTTCTCTCTCTCTCTCTCTAACTTACGTAGGCACAAATGGCGGTGCCTCCGCCCCTGCCCCCCTCCGCTCCTTATATAGGGGTGGGCAATTTTCTTTTCTTTTTCTTTTTCCTTTTATTTTCTCTTTCTTTCTTTCTTTTTCTATTCTTTCTTTCTTTCTTTTCTTTTTCTTTCTTTTTTCCTTTACTTTACGCTCCCGTCCGCCGGCGCCTCGCCACAGTTTGTCGACCACGCGCCGTCGCCGCTATGACCGCAGTGCGCGCCCGCGCGCCACCTCCACGACCTTCGTCGCACGCATTCACATGACAGCTCCGCGACAGGCCCCGTCGCCCGCGTGCCATCTCCTTGAACCGCGTCGCTTGTGCCAACTCATCGCGCTCTTTACAACACGCGCTCAATGCCAATGGTCACTTGATGCACTGCCGCGACGTTCGTCGCCGCGCCCGTGCGCCATTCTCATCATGCGTGCCCCCGGCACCAAGTATAGCTCCGCGACGTTCGTCGCCGCGCCCGTGCGCCATCTTCATGGTACGTGCCCCCGGCACCAAGTATAGCTCTGCGACGTTCGTCGCCACGCCCGTGCGCTATTCTCATCATGCGTGCCCCCGGCACCAAGTATAGCTGCGCGACGTTCGCCGCCGCGCCCGTGCGCCATCTTCATGGTACGTGCCCCCGGCACCAAGTATATGCTCCGCGACCTTCGTCGCCGCACCCATCCGCCATTCTTATCACATGTGCCCCGGCACAGTATTGCTTTGCGACGTTCGGCGCCGCACCACTTTCATGACATGTGTTCCGGCACCAAGTATTGTCCCCGCGACAATCATCGCCATGTCCATGCACCACGACCATGTTACAAGCCTCCGGGCATAACACCCATTCACCACACCAAGCGCCCCCGCCATGGGCATGGAAGACCTTCAACCCACTCTCGTGTGCGACATTCTGGAGGCTCCGCTCGTAGTGCTCCTGCAAGAGGACCCCTCCCTGCGACATGGGCTGAGCGCCAGCACGGGTTAGCGACACAATCAAACTACGGGATGGGCTCACAACCTTGAAGCCATCGCCGGCACAATCAAACTACGGGATGGGCTCACAACCTTGAAGCCATCGCCGGCACAATCAAATACGGGATGGGCTCTCACCTTTGAAGCCATCGCCGGCACAATCAAAATACGGGATGGGCTCACAACCTTGAAGCCATCGCCGGCACAATCAAATACGGGATGGGCTCTCACCTTTGAAGCCACCGCCGGCACAATCAAAATACGGGATGGGCTCACAACCTTGAAGCCATCGCCGGCACAATCAAATACGGGATGGGCTCTCAACCTTGAAGCCATCGCCGGCACAATCAACTACAGGATGGGCTCACAACCTGGAAGCCATCGCCGCCACAATCAACTACGGGATGGGCTCACAACCTGGAAGCCATCGCCGGGCTCACAACCTTGAAGCCATCGCCGGCACAATCAACTGCGGGATGGGCTCACAACCTTGAAGCCATCGCCGACACAATCAACTGCGGCATGGGCGTGCCAGCACGGGCTAGCGCCATTGCCGGCTCAATCAAACTACGGGATGGGCTCACAACCTTGAAGCCATCGCCGACTCAATCAAACTGCTACATGGGCTTAGCGTCATCGCCGGCTCCATCACCAGGGACCCTGGCCCCCGCAGCAAGAGGGGCTGTAACCACATCGTTTATGCATGCGACGCCCGCTCGGGTTGCCCCTCCGCGCCCGCCACACGCAGGGGGCTTATGTTCATACCCTATTCTGGTCGCACCCCAAGACCCGCCAAGGGACCCACTTTGCACGACACATCACCCAGTCAGCGGTCAACTTTTCAACGCTCGAGGGCCGGTCAAAGCAACGCATGCTCAAGTCACGTGAACCATTCGTGAAGCGACTTCGGCGTGCCTTCCACCCCAAGGGGTCGGCCACCCCAAGGGGTCGGCCTCCCTCAAGGGTCGGCCTCCCCAAGGGTCGGCCTCCCTTGGGGGTCGGCCACCCCAAGGGGTCGGCCACCCTCGGGGGGTCGGCCACCCAAAGTGGTGGGGGGGTCGGCCTCCCTTAGGGTCGGCCACCCCAAGGGGTCGGCCACCCTTGGGGGTCGGCCACCCCAAGGGGTCGGCCACCCTCGGGGGGTCGGCCTCCCTCTAGGGTCGGCCTCCCTCTAGGCTCGGCCTCCCCCAAGCGTCGGCCTCCCTTGGGGGTCGGCCACCCCATGGGGGTCGGCCACCTGCCTTGAACACCGACGCCGTCACCTTTGACCGTGCCCCATTGTCACGACGACCGTCGCTCGCGGCCGCACTCCGCCATAGTCGCGACAACCGTCGCTCTCGGCCGTGCCCCTTCGTCGCGATGACCGTCGCTCGTAGTCTCGATGACCGTCACTTGTGGCCGCTCTGTCGCCATGACAACCGTCGCTCACGGTCGCGCGCCATCCACGCAACGACCCTCGTCGCTCGGAGATCACTCTGCGACCCTCGTCGCCCGCACTCAACCGCGCCCCATGCGCTGCAATCATGTTATATGCTTACGGGATAGGCTACTCCTCCAGGACACTATCTCCGCCAGGGTGCCTGCGTGACTAGCCTACGTGCTCTGGCACTGGGGGCTCGCGTCGGCACCCCTAAGGACTATGACCCCCGGGTCACTCGGAGACGGGAGCAGGTCTTCGGAAGGGCATCTTGCCTAGTCCACCTGGCAGCTGGGCGTCGGGTCTTCCCCGCCGCTGCCAGACCTGTGGGATTCAGTAAGGGCTTGGACTGGAGGCTGGGGCAACGGGCTACTCTGACCATGCTACCGCGGCATGATCAGTCTCCTCAGACAGGCAGAGAGATGTTGCAAGGGCAGGGCAGCACGAACTTAGGAACCGGCAGTCCAACGAAGGGTCAGTGCGTTGGCCCCCTGGTGACGTGTCGTTCCCAGGGGGCGACACATGTCAACTTATGACACATGCACATTTTTGCCTATAAATAGTGGACTTTGGAGCTTTTTCAAGGATCTTTTTCTCATTTGGACTTTTCACTTTCTCTCTCTAAAAGAAACATTCTCTCTGGAATTCTAGTGAGAGAAATATACTTGAACTCCCGTCTACGGACCCTGGACGCCATACCCTCATCACGGACTGTAGACTGTCGGTCCTGTTCATCGTCACCCTGCCTGCGCAGCACTGCCAGCCCTCACGACCTGTCTGGGGAGCCTTGTCCTCGGCCCTTGCGCCGTCCTTGCTGTCTCCCACGTTGCCTACCTGGAAGCCAACTCAGACCGCATCCTTTGTGGCACCTCCACGTATCATCGAACCATTTTCGGCACCATCAGAAAGGAAAAGATTTAGGGAGGAAAATCAAAATTTAAAAAAATAGAAGCAGAGGAACAGTGATTGAACAGAGAAGAATAAAAAATAGAGAAGGATTTAGAGGGAAGAAGAAAGAGAAAATGAGGGAGGGAGAGAGAGAGAGAGAATTAAAGTTTTCTTTTCAAGGGTAAGCTTCGATTTCCATTTTCATTTCAATGTGATAATTGAGTGTGTGATTCGGTGAGTGTCGTGTGTGTGGTTTCTGAGTGTGATTCAGGGTGTGTGTGTTCATGTGCATTTCGGGTGTGTGTTGTTGTGTGATTCATTTGTATAGGTGTGTAATTCATAGGTATAAGTGTGTTAATGTGCATGTTAATGGGTGTAATGAAGGTGTTTAAGTGAGGTAGTGGGTATGTGCATGAAGGAAGCATTTCAGTGAGTGCTCTAGCAGCCCGGTGAAGTTGAAATTGACGAAGTGCATGTATTTTGGTGAAATAGTAGGTGTGTGATCTAAATAGTAATCGTAATCATCGCTAAAGGCCAAAAATTAATTAGGCAGTTTTTTCACAATTTTTTATAAATTATTAGGTTCAAAATTAGACAAAGTTCAAAACTGTCACCCCCAATTTTATTTTTGATACGTACACTCTGGAATTTTATGAGAATTTTCAGTATCCGCAAAGGGCGCTAAATTAGGATATCGATTAGGAAAAATTCCAAATTTATTTAACATAATAAATGAAGTTATTTTAATCTGAAAAATTTAGGCAAATCTTATTTTACTGATATGCTCCATATTTTAAAAGATTGGGCCATTCTAAGGCCGATAGGTATTTTACGCGAAACTGGCCTTTTAGCGTTTGGTCTAGACACCTGTTTGGATTTTTTGGATGAAAATTTTTTAAAATACTTTTTAGCCCAAAAATAATTTCAGGATGCTAAAAATAGTATTTTAAGATGTTCTTGAGATTCTTTTAGTGGTGAAAACCCCCGAGGATTTTTTTGGTAATTTGCCACCCATGGGGCTATTTTGGTAATTTTACCTATAGAGGTTTTGTTGCATAAATTTGCACACAATAAGGATATTTCGATTATGTTACTTACGAGAAGGATGTATTAATGATGTAGGTATGAGAGGGGGTGTTTGGGTAATTTTACCCAATCCTGGGAGTGTTTTGTTAATTTTTCACACCAGTGGTGAACTGAGTGAAAACAAATAGTTGAGTATCTGGAATTGATTTATTACTTATTCAATTATTCAAGTACGGTAGAAGGCAACTGGGATCAGATTAAGAGAAAAACTTTCGGATTGGGTTAACGGTTCCGTAAGTGACGTGCTGATTCAACTAGTGTTTCTATAAAGCATATATGTTGTTTACTTTTGATAAGCATTGTTTATTAGCTATGAATTATTTTGGCTATTTACCTACTTTTTCCTTAGAGAAAAGAATTTTGTCAAAAATCTTGTGGCAATGCTTAATTTCTCACTAGAAACCGAATCAGCATGAAAATGATATTTTGTTTGAAGTTATAATGGATTTTGGATTTGAAGTGCTTGGTGCAAATGAGATGTTTGGGTGTTGACTTGTTGTGATTATGAAATGTTTGGAAAACTATTGGTATGTGGTAGGATGGTTTGACCATCCGTGATTGAAGGATTATACTGTGATAAAGAGAAAGGTGGTTTTTGTTACTCGATTGCGATGTCCCGGCCATATCTAATGCGAAAAAGTTAGATTGTGAACCCTTGCAACAGGGAGTTGTACGTTAACATAATGCGCATTACTACTTTAAGTGGTCGCCCCTGCTTCAGCTATGATTATTATCCTAAGATGGGATTTTGGGTCCAAGTCAGTGGGACCAAACCTTGACCGTAGCATATCGTTTGAGTTGGTGTTTGGTTGGAATAGTTTGGTGATGACGTTTTTGGGTTAACTGATTTTTATGCCCTCGGATTTGTTCCTTTTATTCTATTACGTTTTATAGAATGATTTCTTATAGAGGTGATTTATTTACTCCATGATTTCATCTCGTAAATTGCTATATTGTAACCTGAGTTATTATTTTGACGTGCTATGGTCCGACTAGTTGAATCACTGGTTACTTACTGAGCACGTGAAGGCTCATTGCTTACTTATCATTTCAAGTTAAAAAGTAACGCAAGGGATGACGAGCGTGAGATTAGAATTTAGAGTGGAGTTCTAGGGACTACACTAGATGACGTTGAATAGTTGTTGGGTTTCAGTAGAGTAGTGTTGTTGTCTGTAGAGACAATTTCATAATTATTGATAAATGTCTATTTGCATTAAGTTTATAACTAAAGTTTTTTTAAATTTCTGGAGTTGTATAAGTTTTTGCTGTAGTTGTATTGGTTATAAGTGCGTAAGGCCTAGCAGAGCCCTTGGTGGAAGTCCAATGGGCCTGCTGCCGGTCACGGACCTGGTTCTCAGGCTCACCTGTGGGTTCGGGTCGTAACAGGAATGGTATCAGAGCTGTTGGGTCTTGCGGTATTAATAATATAAGTATATGATTCTGTAGGCACGAACCACAGAGTGTAGGTAACACAATTATGTAGAATTGTATTTTGGTTAATGAGAACGAGGTAGTATGAGGTGGAGTTAAGGAGGTTGCCTTTGACTTGTCATTATGTTGTTTGTTAGACACGTGTTAGAATACCATTGATAGTTGTTAATTGCACCAGTATGGTTTGCACTCATAGCACTGCAGTGGAGATAGTACGGAGGACCTGGGGTTCCCGATAGATGAGATTCTAACAGGTTTATGTAGGATGAGTAAGGATTGGTTATCCTCTAATCATGCATCCGAAGATTGTCAAGAGAAGCCTTAGTAGCATTTGGAAAGTTCATAAGGTATGAGTAATAGCTAAGTTAGTGATTTGATTTATGAGTAAGAATGGTGTTTTGGAAAATGACTGGTGTTAAGACTAAAAGTTTGGTTTAAGGGTACGAGAAGAAATTGGGATTTTGCTCTGTCATTTAGTTGATTGCCTTGTATATTGAACTCGATTACGACTTAATTGAATGCCAATCTGATCTGAGATGTCAGAAAAGATATCAATCTTACTGAGTATCTTAATTTTTTTCAGAATATTTATCTGTCCCTTCGAATCTAATTGGACTTGATGAGGTAGTATCTGACCCACTGACCATGGGAAAGTTATGAATCTTATTAAGGACCAATAATTCCTTCCGATTTTGATTGTTCTTAGTCGTTGGGGTGACTTTGCTTCGCCAGACCTATATCATTGTTTCTGTGTCCATCATTTCTTCTAGAATGTCATAGAATTTTGTTGTGAACCCCGAGAGGTAATATGCATGATTTTTGTTAAAGATTTTTGTGTTTTGATTGCCTGATTGTGATTATTATTATTATTATATCATCATCATCATTATTTGCATATTTTCCCCTACCTGGATATGAGGTTAGGTAGATTCCTAAGCCTTAGATAATTTGTGAGCGAGAATAGACTTTGGTGGGAATGTGGATTAGGTTTGGATAAGTTATTCGATGATTCGGTATAAGGTTGAGATCTAGGTTGAGTACATGATGATAGACCGTACGTTACTTGCTTTTGGGAGCTGAAAGGTTTTAAATTTTAATTGTCTCAGATGATTGAAGGATAAGGCTGCGAGACTTTCGCAAATAATGTGACTGTGAATCGAAAGTGATGTGATAACATAGGGCCTTACACTCTAGTGGAAATGAATACATAGGTATCCGGAATCATATGCTGCGATACGTTAGGAGAACACATCTCTAGATGGTGAATTTGGTAACAGCTTGAGCTCGTTGAGACAAGGCACCAGAGTGTGCATCGAAAGCATAGTAGTTATAGTTTCACGTCATTCTGCGAAGTGTACGCAGAACTGTAAGTATGCAATACATAACTATAGTTTTCTGTCGTTCTGAGACAAGTTTTCTTTTTAAGGGTAAGCTTCCATTTCCATTTTCATTTCTATGTGATAATTGAGTGTGTGATTCAGTGAGTGTCGTGTGTGTGATTTCTGAGTGTGCTTCAGGGTGTGTATGTTCGTGTGTGTTTCGGGTGTGTGGTTCATGTATATAGGTGTGTAATTCATAGGTATAAGTGTGTTACTGTGTATTTTAATGGGTGTAATGAAGGTGTTTAAGTGAGGTAGTGGGTATGTACATGAAGGAAGCATTTCAGTGAGTGCTCTAACAGACTAGTGAAGTTGAAAAATATGAAGTGCATGTATTTTTGTGAAATAGTAGGTGTCCGATCCAAATAGTAACCGTAATCGTCGCGAAAGACAAAAAATTAATTAGGTAGTTTCTCCACAAATTTTTATAAATAGTTATGGTAAAAATTAGACAAATTCCAAAACTGTAACCCTAGAATTTTTATGAGACGTACATTCTGGAATTGTTTTGAAAATTTTCAGTATCTGCAAAGGGCACTAAATTAGGGTATTGATAGAAGAAATTTTAGATTTATTTAACATAGTAAATAAAGTTATTTTAATCTAAAAATTTTAAACAAATCCTATTTTACTGATATATTCCATATTCTAAAATTTTGGGCCATTCTGAGGCTGATAAGTATTTTTCGCGAAACTAGTCTTTTAGCGCTTAGTCCAAACACCAGTTCGAATTTTTTGGAAGAAAATTTTCTAAAATACTTTTTAGTCAAAAAAATGACTTCAAGATCCTAAAAATAATGTTTTAAGATATTTTTGAGATTTTTCCGGTGCCAGAATCTCTCGGGGGTATTTTGGTAATTTGCCACATAGAGGGGTATTTTGGTAATTTTACCTACAAAGGTATTTTTTTACATAAATTTGCATACGATAAGTATATTTTGTTGATGTTACTTACAAGAAGGATGTTTTGGTGATGTAGGTATGAAAGGGGGTGTTTGGGTAATTTTACCCAATCCTGAGAGCGTTTTGGTAATTTTCCACACCAGTGGTGAAGTGAGTGAAAACAAATAGTTGAGTGTCAAGGATTGATTTATTGCTCATTCAATTATTCAAGTACGGTGGAAGGCAACTGAGATCAAATTAAGACAAAACTTTTGGATTCAGTTAGCGGTTTTTGTAAGTGACTTGCTGATTCAACTAGTGTTTCTATAAAGCATATATGTTATTTACTTTTGATAAGAACTGTTTATTAGTTATGAACTATTTTGGCTATTTACCTACTTTTGCCTTGGAGAAAAGAATTTTGTCAAAAAGCTTATGGCAATGCTTAATGTCTCGTTAAAAATTGGATCAGCATGTAAATGATATGTTGATTGAAGTTATAATGGATATTTGATTTAAAGCGCTTAGTGCAAATGAGATGTTTGGGTATTGATCTATTATGATTATGAAATGTTGGGGAAACTGTTGACATGTGTTCCCAACCCATTCTGGTCATACCCAAGGGTTCACTAGGGGTCCCGCTTTGCGCAAACATGTCCACAGATTGAACGGTCAAATTTCCAACGCATCGAACCAGTCAGCGCGCGCACGCTCAAGTCACGTACATTTTTCGCTCCGCGCGTGCCTTGTGCGCGACTTAGACAACTTATTTCATGTTAATGTGACTCATGAGAGCACGATCGTCACGCCGAGACCACCCGAACACCTTTTCACCAAAAATTTCGACTGATGGCACAACCGGAGCGACAGGGTCAAGGGGCAAAGGCCTTGGCCTCCCCCAAGGCCATGGGGTCGGCCTCAGCCTCCCCCAAGGCCATGGGGTCAGCCTCGGCCTCCCCCAAGGCCGGGGGGTTGGCCTCGGCCTCCCCCAAGGCCGGGGGGTTGGCCTTGGCCTTCCCCCCCGCTTTTTCCTTTTTCGCGCAAAGTCCCTTTTGTACTTTGTTCGCTTCGTACGCTCTTTATATGACTTTGGCGTTTTGTTCGTCATGTGGGTACAATTCTTGGCAGCATGCTCGTCACGACCCAACTTCTGAATTTTTCATCGCTCATCAAAACACCTACCGTCGACGCTCCCGAAGTTTGCCAAAAGGGGAAGTGGCCTTGGGCTCCAAAAATGGAAGAAGACCATTTGGCCTTGGCTAACTCTAGGGGGTCAGCCTCAGCCTTCCCCAGGCCTGGGGGGTCAGCCTCGGCCTCTAAGAGGGGTTGGCCTCGGCCACTTTCCCCCGTTGGCCCCCTTCGCGCATACTCTTTTTTGTACTTTTTTTGCTTCGTACACTTTGTACGTAATTTTGACATCTTGATCGCCACATAGATACAACTCGTGTCGACGCACTCGTCATAACGCTACTTTGGGATTCATCATTGCTCATCAAAACACAAACCATTGGCGTGCCCGAAGTTCACCGAAAGGGGGAGTGGCCTTGGCATCCTTTCATGGGAGTTGGCCATTGGCCTTGGCCACACCCTAGGGTCGGCCTCGGCCATCCCAAGGGGTTGGCCTCGGCCATCCCAAGGGGTTGGCCTCGGCCTCCCCAGGAGTGGTGGCCTTGGCCTTCCCCCAATTTTAGCCTATGGCCTCCCCTCGCGAGCGCACTTGTTTTCTCGAGTCTTTACACCTCCGCAAGATTTGGCCATGTACAATATGAACATCACAACAGGTGCCCCAACAGACATGCGGACAACTTGGCAACAAACGCGTCAAAGATAGAAGTCGATGGTGAACAACGAATGCTAACCATCATCAAGAGGACCAAACCTTGCATAGCCATGAACTTGATCCCGAGGGACACTACTACCAATGATTGGAGGCAGCCGATCCATCGTCCCCAAACATGTCGCCACTCAACGCCTTTGATCGCCCGCTCGCTCCACCGTGACGTCCTGCGCTCTGCTTCTTCCTCGTCTTTTTTGGCAATCCTCCAACATCTTCCCTCGCGTCGGACAAGCCACCACCGTATGCGCCATGCCCCCGATCGGCCTCGGCTCGCCGTTCCCTCTCCTTCCTTCTTTCTTCCCTCTCCCTCTCCCCTCTTTCCCTTCCTCTTTCTCTTTCCCTTTTCCTTTTCCTCTTCCTCCTTCCCTCTCTCCCCTTCCCCTTCCCCTCCCCCCTTCCCTTCCCTGCCCGTGCCAACACCACCCTCGGCCTCGGCTTCGGACGCCCTCCCCTTCCCCTTCCCCTCTTTTCTTTTCCCCTTCCTTTTTCCCTTCCCCTTCCTTCCTCCCTTCTTTCCTTCCCCCTTCCTTCCTCCCCCTCCCCTCCCCCATTTCTCTTCCCCCTCCCCCATCTCGGCCTCGGCCGGATGGCCCCGGTCGGCCTCGGCCTCACGGCCTTGGTCGGCCTCGGCCATCTGTGGCCTTGGCCCTCCTTCCCCATGCCCCCTTCCACCATGCTCCCCTCCCCTCCTTCCCCCATGCTCAGCCTCGGCCCGATGGTGTGCCTCGGCCACCGTTGCGATTGGCCCTTGGCCACCCCTTCCCCTACTTGCTCCTCCTCTCTTACCTCCTTGCATCCTCTTGGCCTCTTGTGAAGTCCTCAATCTCATGTGAGTCTTCAAGCTTTCCTCTTCTCCTTCTTCTTCTCTTCTTTCTCTTCCTCTCTTCTCTCTTTCTCTTCTAAGTGTAAGCTCTCCCTCTCTTTCTCTCAAGTCTTCAAAATGCAAGACTTCCCACACTTCCCCCCTTCTTCTCCCACAAGTCTTAAACTTTCCCCCAAAACTCCCCCCTTTTTTTTTCTTTCAAAATTCAATCTTAAACTTTCCCCCCAAAACTCCCAACAACTCTTTTTTTCAAAGCGCTACCCATTTTCGCGCTAGCTTAAGTATTTTTTGCGCTATCTTAGTCGGGATTAACGCTACAACTTTTACGTAATTAATTTTACCGCCAATAAAAATTTTCGCGAAAACCCACTTCTGGATAAATTCTATTTTTCGCGCTACCTCTATTTTCATGCCAACACTAATAGATACGCATACTTCATTTTCCATCGCTCTGCTTTCTCTCGCTCAATACTACTATTACTTTATTAGCGCTAACGCTTTTTCTTCGAAAAAAAGCTAATTTCAAGGAAGCCTCCGCTCCCCCACATCTTTCGTTACTATCGCGCCCGTTCCTCAAGATTCGACACCGACAATTTTTTTTTGAAGACTGACGTTCATGCGTGCGGTGCCCGCTCGGGTTGCCCCTCTGCGCACACCACACGCAGGGGCTTATGTTCCCAACCCATTCTGATCATACCCAAGGGCCCACTAGGGGTCTCGCTTTGCGCAAACACGTCGAGAGATTCAACGGTCAAATTTTCAAAGCAACGAACCAGTCAGCGCGCGCACACTCAAGTCACGTACATTTTTCGCTCCGCGTGTGTCTTGTGTGCATCTTAGACAACTTATTTCACGTTCACGTGACTCACGAGAGCACGATCATTACGCCGAGACCACCCGAACACCTTTTCACCAAAAATTTTGACTGATGGCAACCGAAGCTACGGGGTCAAGGGGCAAAGGCCTTGGCCAACCCCATGGGGTCAGCCTCGGCCTCCCCCAAGGCCATGGGGTCGGCCTCGACCTCTCATGGGGGGTTGGCCTTGGCCTTCCCCCCGGTTTTTCCCTTTTAGCGCAAAGTCCCTTTTGTACTTTGTTCGCTCCATACGCTCTTTATGTGACTTTGGTGTTTTGTTTGTCATGTGGGTATGATTCTTGGCAACACGCTCGTCATGATGCAGCTTCCGGATTTGTCATCGCTCATCAAAACACCTACCGTTGGTGCGCCCGAAGTTCGCCAAAAGGGGAAGTGGCTTTGGGCTCCAAAAATGGAAGAAGACCATTTGGCCTTGGCCAACCCCAGGGGGTTAGCCTCGGCCTTCGCCAGGCCTAGGGGGTTGGCCTCGGCCTCCAAGAGGGGTTCGCCTCGGCCACTTTCCCCCGTTGGCTCCCCATTTCGTGCATACTCCTTTTCGCACTTCTTTTGCTTCGTACGTAATTTTGACATCTTGATCGTCACATAGATATGACTCGCGTCGATGCACTCGTCATAACGTAACTTCTGGATTCATCATTGCTCATCAAAACACCAACGTCGGCGTGCCCGAAGTTTACCAAAAGGGGGAGTGACCTTGGCCTCCCTTCATGGGAGTTGGCCATTGGCCTTGGCCACCCCCTAGGGTATGCCTCGGCCTTCCCAAGGGGTCAGCCTTGGCCTCCTCAGGAGTGGTGGCCTTGGCCTTCCCCTAATTTTGGCCTATGGGCTCCCCTCGCGCGCACACGTGTTTTCTCGAGTCTTTGCACCTCCGCGATGTTTACAGACGTTCGTACACCAACCTCGCGATGTCTATCATGCATCAACCTCGTGCACTAGCGCTGAATGACCCGTCGCCGATGACCGCATACCATCACTCTCAACTTTGTCATTACTACATGTTGCGTTCATTATTTTGTTGTAACAGGCACACTCAACTCATATCCCATCTTCAAAACACCCGACGCGTGCCCGTTCACCGTCTCCGTGATGTTCGTCGCCTCGCTCGTGTGCCATTCTCATGATAAGTGCCCCTGACACCAAGTATTGCTTCGCAACGTTCATCGTCGCGCCACCTTCATAACACGTGCCCCGACACCTGGTATTGTCTCTGCGACATTCATTGCCGCCCTCGTTCGCCATTCTCATGACACATGCCCCCGGCATCAAGTATTGCTTTGCGACGTTCGTTGCTGCGCCACCTTCATAACACGTGCCCCGGCACCTGGTATTGTCTTCGCGATGTTCGTCGCCTCGCCCGTGCACCATTCTCATGATACGCGTCTCCGGCATCAAGTATTGCTTCGCGACGTTCGTCGCCAAGCCACCTTCATAACACGTGCCCCGACACCTGGTATTGTCTCCGTGACGTTCGTCGCTGTGCCCGTGCGCCATTCTCATGATGCGTGCCCCCGGCACCAAGTATTGCTTCACGACATTTTTTGCCGTGCCACCTTCATAACACGTGCCCACGGCACCAGGTATTGTCTAATGCCGTCGGCATCAAGCCCATGCGCCACAATCATGTTACATGCTTTCGGGGGGCTCCGTTCGTAGTGCTCCGACATGAGGACCCCTCGCTGCGGGATGGGCTCACAACCTTAAAGCCATCACGGGCACAATCAACTATGGGATGGGCTCACAACCTTAAAGCCATCGCCGGCATAATAACTTCGGATAGGCTCATAACCTTAAAGCCATCGCCTACACAATCAACTGCGGGATAGGTTATAACCTTAAAGCCATCGCCGGCACATTCACTGCGGGATGGGCTCACAACCTTAAAGCCATTGCCGGAACAATCATTACGGGATGGGCTTACAACCTTAAAGCCATCACCGGCACAATCAACTGCGGGATGGGCTTACAACCTTAAAGCCATCACCGGCACAATCAACTGCAGGATGGGCTTACAATCTTAAAGTCATCGCCGGCACAATCACTGCGGGATAGGCTTACAGCCTTAAAGCCATCGCCGGCACAATCAACTACGGGATGGGCTCACAACCTTAAAGCCATCGTCGGCACAATCAGTGCGGGATGGGCTCATAACCTTAAAGCCATCACGGGCACAATCAACTGTGGGATAGGCTCACAACCTTAAAGCCATCGCCGGCACAATCAACTGTGGGATGGGCTCACAACCTTAAAGCCATCGCCGACACAATCACAGGGGGATGGGCTCACAACCTTAAAGCCATCACCGTCACAATCACGAGGGGGACTCCGGCACGGGGACCCCTCGCCACGGACTCTGAGCACTGAGTTGCGAGCATGTCCACTCATGTTACCATTGATCGTCGACACCACCAGGGCAATGACGCCTGGGTCACTCCGGAACGGGAGCAGGTCCTTGGAGGGCATGACGCCTAGTCCTCCTGACAGTTGGCTACAGGGGCAACCCTCACCACTGTCAGGTTCTCTGCGTGTCTCGTGACGCACTTCGTGGGATTCAGTAAGGGCTTGGATCGGTGGCTGGGGCAACAGGCTTACTCTGATCATGATGTCACGGTGTTGTCAGTCTTCTCAGACAGGTAGAGCGACGCTGTGCGAGGCAGGAAACACGAATTTGGGAACCGACAGTCCAACGGAGAATCCGTATTTAGGGACCCCCTGGTGACGTGTCACTCTCAGGGGATGACATGTGGCATTTTATGACATAAGCACACTGTTTCCTATAAATAGTGAACTTTACAACTCAAAAAGAAGACTTTTTTCTCATTCTTACAAAGCCACTTTCTCACTCTAGAATTTGAGAGCTCTTGGGTTCTAGTGAAAGAAACATTACTTTGGACCGTAACATTGGACCCCGACTCGGACCTTGACATGGACTGTCGACTGCCGGCCCTGTTCGTCTCGTCCTCGTCTCAGCAGCACTGCCACTCCTCAAGGCCTGTCTGGGAAGCCTTGCTCTCAGCCCTTACTCCGTCCTTGTTGTCTCTCATTTTGGACACCTGGAAACTGACTCGGACTGCAGCCTAGGTACGGACCCATCTTCCTTGGCATCAATATGTGGTGGGATGGTTTGATCATCTGTGATTGAAGGATTATACTGTGATAAACAGAAAGGTAGTTTTTGTTTACTCGATTGTTGTGCCCCATATCTAACGGGAAAAGTTAGATTGTGGACCCTTGTCAACAGGGAGTTATACATTGACGTAATGCACATTACTAATTTAAGTGGTGCCTCTGCTTACACTATGATTGTTATCCCAAGATGGGATTTCGGGTCCAAGTCAGTGGTATATCAGGTCCCAGGCCGAGTAAACGAGCTCTATGAAGGCCTCTACTCGGCCAAGCCGAGTAGACAAACCCCATAAAGGCCTTTAGTTGGCCAAGCAAAGTAGACAAGACCTTAGAAGGCCTCTACTCAGCCAAGCCAAGTAGACGAGCCATTCCTTTGGCAAAAAGGTTACTCCACTCTACCTCTGAGTGTAAGACATTACCTTTGGCTAAAAATTCCCTAACGCCGTGAACACAAAATTCGATGCTAAAATAATTATTCTGATTCCATGCTCTTCTGAAAAAGAACATGGAATGAGGGGGCAAATGATATGTTTAAAAACTCTGATCAATGGGGAGGTGCCACGTGTCACCATCAGGAGGCACCAAAACTGCCCCATAATTCTTGGAGAAGTG
The DNA here is from genome assembly GCA_033070095.1 of Escallonia herrerae. NCBI lineage: Eukaryota > Viridiplantae > Streptophyta > Magnoliopsida > Escalloniales > Escalloniaceae > Escallonia > Escallonia herrerae. Next base: position 31,991 of record JAVXUP010003758.1, on the reverse strand, counting down.
GGAAGTGACATTTACCCACCCTCCCACTGTAACACCCCAAACCTTGTTAATGCTTAGCCAATTAATTTATTTTTAAGCAATAATTTTCAAACGCAACATTTAGCGTCAATTAGCGTAACCGAATTTTATTGAAAACTTTAGCCATGAATTTGTAAGTTATAATTTAATAAAAGCAGTTATAAGTGATATTATTTTAGGTCTTTAGTGACGAATAGCGTGATCGAATTTTACCGGCAACCTTTAGCGACAATTAACGAAGTGGGGTTATTCAAAAAGTTAAATTAAAGTTTGGGGTTATTGAATAATTGAAAGGTACCAAAAAAATTTTGATTTTATGGTCAACTCTTTAATTATGAAAAAAACTAAATTAGTGAGGGAACAAGAGAGGAGAAATTAGAGCAGTTGGGATTTATTCCCCTTTTTTTAGTTACAGTCAGAAATAAAGAGAGTGAAATGAGCATTTCACTTAAAAAGATTTTCGGTTACAGCTACAACGAGAGAGAGAGAGAGAGAGAGAGAGAGAGAGCAAATTTGCTCTAAGGCTACGGAGAAATAAAGGAGAACAAAGACAGAGAAAAGAAAAAAAAAAGGGAAAAGAGAGAGAAAGAAGAGTTGGGAGACATCTGTCGAAATCTGGCGAAGTGCGAATCCACAAAAAAGTTCAATTTCCAGTAAGACTTCCATTCTTTCTCCAATAAATCTATTGTCTTAGGGGCTGAAATTGTGAGTGGGCGGCCATAGGCATTGAGACAGTGAGTGCGTGAGGGCTTGTATGTGTGGTTATATGTTGTATTGTGTTTGTAGGGGTGGAACAAGGGAGCTGTGGCGTGAGTCAGTAAATGTATTTTGTGTATGGCGTGTGTGTGTATTGTGGGTTTTATGTGTGACGTGAGGGGGGCTGCCATGGCCCTGAGAGTGTGTTTGTGTATGTGGCTTATAACAGTGAGGTGGGAGGGAAAGAGAAGCAACCATGGGGGCTGCCGTGAAGTGCGTGTGTAGTGTAAAGATGGGTTTGAAAGGGGTGTTGTGATGGAAGAAAATCCACTGCCGTGCGAGGCAGTGGTGGGGCTGTGTGGAGGTGATTTTATGTGGGTTTAGTGAGTGCGTGAGTGAGTGTTTTGTGTGTAATACAGGTGTGTGTTTTGTGGGTGCCATGAGAGATGTTGGTGTGCATGAGGGGTGCCTGCAAGATGGCTTTGACATCTGCTGTGGGGTGTACAGTGTAAGAATTGTGTGTGTTTAGGTAGGTAATGAAGGATAAAGAAGAAAAATAAATATGGAAGTTGTGCTGCCATGGGAAGGTTGTTGGAGAGTGTTTATGTAGGCTGTGTTGTGTGTATAAAAGAGGTGAATGGGAGGGGTGAAGGGCAGAAGCACTGTTGCTGTGCTATTGGATGTGCGTGTGTTAATGAGTGTAATTATAATATATAGGGTATATATATGTGTGATATGTGTGTAGTGTGTTATTGATGAGCTAATTAGAAGTGGTGTATTCCTTGTGATGAAGTAGTGGACGGTGAAGTGTAAGGAGCAAGAAGAAGGTCGGTGAAAAGTGACGGGTTTAGGCTGTATAGTGGTACACTGTGCTTGCACAGTTGTACCACGTGCCTGTTGGATATCGTACACTTGTCAAAAATGTTAAAAATTCACAGGAAGAATTGTAGCGCAATATTATAATCATTATTAAAATTTCATATTTTTCTGAGATCAAATGAATTTTTAGTATTTTCTGTAATTTTAGATTTGTAAAATTCTTTTGGAGCCTTTAAATCATGAAAATGTTTCTGGGAAAAATTAAAGTAATGTTTTTAAGGTATAAATAAGTCTCAGTTTGAATTTGATGATTTTTGGAGTTGATTTGCTATGGTTTTCATATCTCATTGATTTTAGCAAAATGAATAATTAAAAAATAGTTTTAATGCCTTTTAATATTTTTATAATTTTTATATGTATTTTAAAGCTGTTATGAAAATTAGGGGACTCTATTTTCACCTAGAAACAATTATGGCTATTTATGGGTTTTTATTGCATTAAAAGAAATCATTTTAATTAAAAATTCAGAAAATTCATATTTTGACTTTTTATAAGATTTTAAGTATTAAAAATGTTTTATTTTAATTTATTATGAATTTAGAGTTATCGTTACACATTAAAGAGCGTACATGATTCTCTGTTAGGTTAGCCGTGTGCGGGACCGCTTTGAGTTGTGTGATTCCGGGATTAGAAGTGAGCGCCGTTTGGGTAGTTGATATTAGGTTTCTAGTATAGTAACATAGATTGTGTTATAACATATGAATTTGTCAATCTAGGTTTCTTTAGAGAATTTTAATCGAGATTGCGTAGCATTGCATAGCGTGGATCGAGGAAAGGATTTTCTCTCCGAACCCTACTCGTTATTCTAAACTCAAATGTTTTAATCTCAACTGTTTTGTAAATTCTATTGAACTACGGTTTTATAAATTTTCATGAAAATATTTGGATATTGCCCATGAAACCCAAAATTGGGCCGTTTAGCGATCTTTTGAAATTCTAATTCATAGTCATCTGTTTATTGACTCAATTATCATAAAATATTTTCAATTATATATATTGCTTCTCAATGTTGACATGTGTTAGCAATATGAGAGTTATAAGGATGATTTGTATTGCTGGAGTTATAAGCATGATTTGTTGGTTGGGTTGAACTAGTACCTAAATGGACTAGTCAGTGTGCATATGCATATGTAAAGCGTATCGAGCTTTACCGGGGTGGCTTTGCTATAGCGTACTACTCATGTTCAATGTTATCTATTTATGTTTTATTGCACTTGAAGTGTTTCGAAATGATTATTGATTTAAGGGATTGAGTTGATACTCATCCCTATATGTTTATATTGAAATGATGTAGTTTTATTTGAAAACCGTTTTAAAACTATCATTTGATTATATATAAAAAAATCATTTGAAACATTCAGTTTCTCCGTTTTAAAAGTTGTTATTTGGTTTAAATGTAAAATCGTCTGAATCGTTTTTGAATGCTTTTTTTAAATCGTTTTTGAATGTTTTTTTTAAATCATTTTTGAATGTTTTTTTTAAATCCTTGCTTTTGCAATCCAAAGTTAGGAGCTCAATGGGATCTCGTCCCAAGCTAATATGGGAACTCGATCCTGCTAGCTGGACAGAAATGCATAGAACAAGTGAGAGAGTACCTGAAAATCAAGCCCTTTTCAACTCAATTTCTTATTTCTCTCTTCCTTCAAGTCCCTTCTCTCGTGTAAACCATACTAAACAATGGTAATACTCTTTACGGATTTATTTATTTAAGCCACTCTCAACCTTAGATTCTTTCTGGTGCTTACACTCCCACTCCCTCGATTTGTGCAACTGAGGCTCAACCAAACTGTAACATACAACTGATTCCAGTACTTTTTAATTTCTCCTTTCCCAACAGAAGACTCGCCAATTTTAAAGTAAACAAGTAAATGGTTAACAGTAGATCATTTTTCTTTCGTCCCTAAATCTCCTTTGACTTCCTTTATATAGGTAGCGACCAATGTTAGATTACTAGAAACTGGACTAGAGGCAAGCGAGCTAGCGAAATTAAGTTACTGTTTTGTCAATTAGAACCGCTGCGTAGGTGAATAGTATTAGTTAAAATTTTCTTGTACTTAGATTTGATATTTCAATTATGACAGTTGATTAAGAGTATGGTTTGATTGATGATTAGTTGCTCTGATAGTTTGCGGTATCATTTGGTTATGAGGTTATCACTGTCTTAGTGTCTTTAATCGATTGAGTGTTAACGTTTCGAAAAATTCCGGGATGTTACATCCACTATCCCATTATGGGCAATAACTGCCCACTAAATTTTGGTAACCTCCCATTAACTTTGATAACTCCCCATTAAGGAGCAATAACTGACCCATTGATGGAAGCCCTATATAAAGAAACTATGAAAAAGGGAAGTGGTAAGTTCTATAATTTGAGAATACTCCCAGACTCTCTTCAAACATTTTCTAACTTTAGCATTAAAGATCCTCCGCCAAAAAATATATTTTGGGAGTCAACAATGTTGTTTGTGTTGTGCAGGTCTATTCACGAGCTAATCAAAGATTGTCCCGGATTTCATTCACAGCAATACCTAAGCTACTTGTTTTTCTTTTTGGTAATATCCTAAATTGACATAAGAAATGCAACGTGTAACATCTCGGAATTTTTCAGAGCATGAGCCAATCAATCGATCAATGCTTACTTATTCAATCATCTCGATTCCACTAAGAATACCCTAATACATATATCAGAGCTTCCACAATAACTCAAATTCTCAACTCAATGTTCTTAAATGTGAAGACTACATTAATGAACTTAATTAAGTAAATTACACACTAATTTCCTTCACAGGGGCTTAAGTAAACAAAACAATAAAAAAGTCTAAACCAACTTCGTAACCAAGCTCTAGCCACTCCCCGAATCTATTGATGGTTATTACCTGAAGAAGGAAACAAAAAAAGGGGAGTGAGCTTTTGGGAGCTCAGTAAGGTCGCTCAAAATTTAGTAAAGGGATACGAAAAATTTACAGATTTAATACGATTGCAATATGGAGGAGATTCAGATACAAATATGAACATTTTTCATATACAATGCAAATAATCACATATGTTATTGAACATGAGTAATTGCAAAGTCACACAGGCAGTGCAGGGTAATCACTTAGAAAAGCCACAAAGGCGATGCTCACTAACACTTTACACCGACTAGTTTATCAAGGTACTAGTCCATACCAATACACTGGCTAATCCGTCAAGGTACTGTCCCACACCTCAATACAAAGGCTAGTCCGTCAAGGTACTAGCCCACACCAAATCCTCCAATATACATCAACTCCCGCCAAAGACACCAATGCAAAATGTCATGTCAAATTACAAAATGACAACAATCGATAAGACAATGATTTAATCGATGCACAACGAGAAATAAATACAGAGCATCGAATAAGATTTTCAATAAATGTGTAAGGCCCAAAACAGGGTATTAATGGCAATTGATGCAAATTTCATGACAATTATAATCCAGTCCAATGCAACTTCAATAACAATTTTGAAAAAAAAAACACACGATATCAAATAGATGAAATAAGGTTTCGAAAGAAATTCATTACCTCGATGCAAGCGAAACAAAACTACAATGCCTACGATCAAAATCCTCTTAATTAACCTAGGTTTGCAAATCACTTATCAGAACACAATTTACACTATTATATTATGAACTAGTGTAAACTACCCACAGCACACTCACTCCTTAACATGGACGATGAAATTCAAAGCAGGTCCCACACACGATTAACTTAACCAGAAGACATGTTACACTCCTCGAGGCTCAGAAATAAATCAATTTTTTTTTTGTAATTTTCATTGAGCATTCTTTATAGCTTAATACAACATATGGAATAAAAATATAAAATTTGAATTTTTTTAATGAAAAATAATTTCTTTAATACACTTAAAACCCATGAATTGCCAAAATTGCTTCTAGTTGGAAATAAAGACTCATAATTTTTGTAAAAACTTTAATATATGTATATAAATTTTAGAAATAAAAAATCAGAATTTAAAAGCACTAAAACTATTTCTTTATTTTTTGTTTTGCTAAATTCAATGCGATATGGAAAATAATAATAAATCAACTCCAAAAATCACTAAACTTAATCTAGGGGTTATTTTTACCATAAAAACATTACTAAAATTTTTTTAGAACATTTTCATGAGTTTTAAAGATGCAAAAGGATTTTATAAACCTGAACTTGCAAAAAATATTTAAAATACATACTATATCAGACAATTATAAAATTTAACCAGAAATTCTAATATAGCATAAGGTATCATATTTTAAAATTTCACATGCTAACAATAATCGTCCGCTAGCATATGCACGTACCGAACTTAACGTTAACCGTTACCCGATCCGCACTTTCCTTCTTTTTTCCCCACACTCAGTCACCCTCCCAGGCTACCCATCACACACTCTTCACATAGCACCATCTCACAGCTGCTTTTTGACAACTTCTCACACACATTTACGCATTATATTACGCTGCACCCAATAACACACTTTTTTACACTCAAACATACACACAACCGTATAAACACACACCCACACCAGTGCACACACTTCATCTACACACTAAGCACACACACAGAAACATGCTTGGCACCCCTTTCCCTTCCCCTTCCCCTTTTCAGTACACACTCAATACCTATTATTTACACACATATATTCCTGTTGAAACGATTACAACAATTATCTGTTAGTGGGCGGATAATGGGTCCACTGACCCAATTTATTAACAGCTCCCACTCGCCCACAGACATGGCAAATAAATCGTACAGTCCCTCTTTATCTCTCGTCCACTCATCTCCTCATACAGGAAATGGAACGTGCGACCTACGAGAAAGGATGTCCAGTTGAGGAGTATTGTATTAAGTTATCACCAAACTAACACAATACATCACTCTAAAAAAATCTCGTATGTACCCCAGATAGTTCAACTACACCAGATTAAACACTCTCAAATCCCTCATAGTGAGCAGTGTTAAACCTCTTATATGTTATGTATTCATGACTCATATCGAAACGAAAATCGACAAAGTCGCCCGGGCTATGAATCACACAACATGATGTAATATTGAACTTTCTTCCCAAAGCCCTCATGTCATTCCAATTAGACCCAACCGCTTTCCTAGACATGCCCCGCGAGACCGCATCATCCATGATCCAAGGGTACATGCTAAAGTAGCGACATTGAGTATCCTCTTCATGACATAGTCTAAGGTGAAAAGGGTACCATATAGGATCAAAAATTTCGATCCAAGTGGCTCACACAATGACGAAGCAGGGATTCATTCATCACTCCCACTGTCGGTCTGCATTTAGCACATGCAGTATGATTTGCATGCTATGGCGTAACCCGCAAGGGCGTGTCACATAAATGTATAATAAAATACGCCATACGAATCTAAGTCTAGTCGCTGTACAAGCGCCTAACCTGAGTTTTTCAGCCCAGTCACTCTCATAGTGCCTGCCTGAAATCTCACATTCGGCTGTAAACAGGCTACATAGAGTTGTGGAGATACTCTATGATCGACCTAACTTTATAAGTCTCATCTTAGCTCCAACTAAGGCGACATGTTTGCTTTACAAGCTGTATCATCTTATTCGCCCACTTGGCGCTTAAGACAATTATGTCTCATCTTGCTCGCTATCTTAGCGCCAAGGTGAATTACCCGTGTGAGTGGGTCAATTCGAGCCTGGTGACACTCTCAATAAGGATGTATATGTAATCACAAAGATTATCCATTCATTCCATAATAAACTCAAATCAAGGAACAAAAATTTAATGTAAATAATGTCAAGTACATAAGATGCCATAAACATATCAAAACCTACGTAGTCCCATACTCCTAATATGAGAAAGGAAAACATCTCTAGCAATAGGCTTGGTCAAAGGATCAGCCACCATTCTGCCAGTAGGTATATGCTTCATGGTCACCTCTCCTTGCGCAACTAAAGTTCTAATGAAGTGATAACGAAAGCCTATGTGTTTGATATTTGGGGTCCGTTACAAAATCTAGGGTAGCTGTATTGACACAGTGAAAAGTGACAGACTCATCTGCATGAGCTGTAACCCCTAGAGCCTGTAAGAATGACCTCAACCAAACAGTTTCCTGGACTGCTGCTGAACAAGCAACATACTCCGACTCTATCGTGGATAGGGCGATGCAAGACTTTTTCTTGCTGTACCAAGAGATAGCTCCACCTGAAGTGGATATGCGCTCATCTCTATCAGCGCCCCAATCAGCATCGCTGTATACTCTCAATCTCAAGTCTCCACCATGATAGCACAGGACGAGATCAGCGGTTCCACGTAAGTATCGAAGAATCCTCTTCACCGCATTCCAATGAGCGGGTCCAGGATTACTCTGATAACGACTCACCATTCCAACGGCAAAGCAGATGTCTGGACGCGTACACAACATAGCGTACATCAGACTCCCAACTGCAGCCGCGTAAGGCACTTTGGACATCCGATTCTTTTCCTCATCATTCTTTGGGCATTGGTCTGTTGCTAAAGTACACGCCTTGTCCATTGGAGTGTCTATGGGTTTTGAGTTATGCATACGGAATCGTTCAATGACCTTCTTGATATATGTCTCTTGAGACAAACCGAGAAGTCTCTTTGGACGATCACGTATGATTTTAACCCCGAGCATATAATTAGCTTCTCCCATGTCCTTCATCTCAAAAGTTGAGGACAGCCACTGCTTAGTGGCGACAATGGAACTCATGTCATTCCCAGCTAAAAGAATGTCATCCACATACAAAGAAAGGATCAGAATATTTTTCTTGGATCGTTTTACGTAAACGCAATGGTCTTGTTCAATCATTTCAAAACCTATAGAGGTAATGGCATGATGAAACCTAAAGTACCACTGCCTAGATGATTGTTTGAGACCATATATAGAACGTTTGAGCCGGCAAACTTTGCGCTCATGTCCCTTGACTTCAAAACCCTCAGGTTGAGCCATATAAATCTCTTCGTCTAGTTCTCCATTGAGAAACGCAGTCTTAACATCCATATGAAAAAGTTCTAAATCCTGCTGGGCGACAATAGCTAGGATCAGGCGAATTGAAGCAAATCTCACCACTGGGGAGAAAGTGTCTTCATAGTCCACACCCCGCAGTTGGGTATAGCCTTTCGCCACAAGACGTGCCTTATACTTGTCAATTGACCCGTCTGCCTTGCGCTTGACTTTTAAAACCCACTTGTTTCCAACAGTCTTGCGCCCTGGCGGAAGGTCAACCAACTCCCAGACTTGATTCTTCTCCATTGAGCTCAACTCATCTTTCATTGCAGTCATCCACTCATTACTAGCAGGTGAAGATAAGGTTTCTTCCATAGAAGTGGGCTCATCTTCATCAGTTGGAGTGCACATAAGAATTTCACGTCAATCTCAAAACGACGACGTGGAACTCTTCCTCGTGCACCTCTACGCAGTTGAGAATCTTGTTGACCTGATGGTCCTGATGGTGTGCTCCCACTGTCTAGGATGCTCCCACTAGGTTGAAGATCACTTATACTATCTTCAGCGACAACAAGATGAGGAACTAATCCCCCACCTTCGCTTGGAGATGGTAAAGTGGCTTCAACTACCTCTAACTCATAGAGGTCAAGATTCTTACTTGCGTCTCCAATGCTAGGAAAATCATTCTCTATGAAATCGACATCACGAGACTCTATTTCAGTCTTTCCACCATTTGGATGTTCACCATACATCACATAGCCTTTAGAGTTTTCAGAATACCTCAAGAAGATACTTTTTTTAGCTCTAGGCCCTAGTTTCCCATACTTATGAGAAATACTGTGAACATAACCTGCTAAGCCCCATGGGCGCAAGTTATCCAAATTTGGCTTTTGGCTATTCCAAAGCTCATATGGGGTGGACTTGACTGATTGTGAAGGCACTCGATTAAGTATATAGGCTGCAGTCAAAAGAGCATCCCCCCAAAAAGATATTGGGAGGTTTGCTTGCGCCATCATAGACCTAACCATGTCTAATAATGTTCTATTCCTTCTTTCCGCAATGCCATTTTGTTGTGGAGTATTAGGAATAGTAAGTTGCCTGCGTATCCCTTTTTCCTCACAAAACTTCTTGAAGTGATCTGACAAATATTCGCGTCCTCGGTCAGTGCGAAGAGTTTTTAAATTCTTCTCTTTCTGATTCTCAACCTCAGCTACAACGTTTGAAACAGTCCAAAGCTTCATAGCGGTGAGATATCAGATACACATAACCATATCGCGTATAATCGTCTATCAGTGTAAGGAAATAAGAGGCGCCATGGCGTGCCTTTACACTCATAGGTCCACATATGTCAGAGTGAACTAGCTCAAGTGGTTGAGTTGCTCTCACAGCCTTTCCAAAAGGCTTCCTGCATGCTTTACCGGCCAAACAAGCCTCACAAGTTTGTAGATTGACTCTTGCGAGTGGGCCCAAAAGGCCTTCTCTAGCCAAACGAGTCATCCTATCTTGGCCTATGTGGCCCAGTCTTGCATGCCAGGTGGTAGAATCATTCACAATATTATCATTCACAACATAAGAATAAGAGGACTACGAATCATTTAAATCCAATTAAAAAAGACTATCCATGCGAAAACCATGTCCGAACAAAACATCATCCAAAAAGATGTCCAACTTATTACCCTTAAAAATAAAGGAAAAACCACTGTCTAATAAAGCAGTAACTGAAAGTAGATTAAGCCGAACAGTGGGTGCATATCGCACATCCTCAAGAATCAATGTGCGCCCAGTGCGCAACTTGAGCTGGTAAGAACCAACCCCTAGCACCTCTTCGGAGCTATTGTTTCCCATGAAGATATGTTTGCTACCCGCTGGAATCCGGTGATAATCTACGAACCCCTCTCGATCACGTGCTACATGTTTTGTTGCACCTGTATCCACAAACCACACAGGTTGGGAATGAGCAACCATCACATGTGAGGAAACATATAACTGAGAGAGAGATTCTGAAAGTACCTTCTTCGGCTCAGTGCAATCACGAGCGAAGTGTCCTTTCTGTTGACAGTTGAAGCATTTAACTTTAGACAGATCCTTTTTCCCACCACGTTTTCCTCTCTTGCGTTTCTTCATTTTTCCTTCCTTTGGCGCAGAAGTGCTAGCCTCGCCTTTCTTTCCTTTCTTACTTTGTCTTCCGCGCTTGCCATTTGCATTGCGCGATCCCCCTTGGGCGACATAAGCAAGGGTCTTGTCAGCATCTCGAGTCTCGTCCTCAAGGATGACATGCTGTGAAACATCAGAAAAGTTCTTGATGTTTTCACTGTGAGTCAATATCTGTTTCATATTGGCCCATGAGGCAGGAAGGGACCTTATGACAGCTCTGACTTGCTGCTCATCTGTGAGCGCATGGCCAGCATCCCTCAGCTTACCAATCATATTGGACATCATCCTTAGATGTTCACTCATGGTATGTTTAGGGTCTTTTGTGTACTCCTCAAACTTAATCACAAGGCTACGAAGCCGCGTAGTTGAGGTTCCACCAAAAGAGAACTTGAGCTGCTCCCATAAAGCTTTGCAAGTTGGAAGTTCATCATACTGCCCGATTAGATCATTTTGCAAGCTGCTCAACAAGGTGTAGCGCGCACTACGATCTTTCTGATTCCATTTCTGGTAGGCAGTGTGGTCTCTTAGGGGTTGCGCCTCAGTTGGCGCGACCATCTCCTTGGTCAAGTGCTCCTCGAGCTCTTGTTCGTTCAGCATGAATTTCATCTTTTTGTGCCAAACGTCATAATTGTCTCCGTTAAGTTTCTCACCCTTAACGAGATCAGCTATGACATTTTTGGTGGCCATTATATTCACTACATTAGATTGCGCAAGGAAAAGACATTAATTATACATCCTTCTATTTATTTCAAAAAATTCAAATGAAAAACATAATCCTTCCTCACATCATGAAATCGAAAATTTGCTAAGCTCGTAATCATCTCCCATGTATGTGAGTTGGGAAAAATATTTTTCAAGTAATTTTTCGCAATAAATTTCATCATTATATAAGCCACAATATAATAAATCATCCACATGATAATTTAGAATAATATAAAATTGCACCATGCAATAAAGTGTGCAAGGACTCCATTGAGCCCCATTGGCATTCTAATAACTTATGCTAAGAAAATTCTGACTTGAATAATGTGCGTGCGAAATTACATCCCCGTACAAGGCTTTCTGAAAATATACAGGGAAATAGTTGAATACAACATCTTTGAGAATCCTACTACAAACTACTCCAATAAAACAAATGGAGATGCCGCACAGCACATTATTCTCAAAAGAATTTTCTTAAAATAAGAGTAAACACATGAAACATAAGTTTCTTTAGAATGCCAATCTAATATCCATCCATTTAACCTAAAACTAGCATGCTCAAATAACAAGTTAAAGGGTAATTTAAATGGATGAATAGGTCACATTCTCCTTCCAAGGAAAACGGGCGTAAATGCCTTGAAATTGGGTTTAAAGAGGTGTAGGCTTACCAAAAACCCAACAAATATATTTCAACAAAAAACATATTTAAACCATAACACTAATCAAGGCAAATAAATAAAACATAATTCATTTATGTCATATAGCTCTCCATAATATTTATTTCTGCTCACAAAGTGCAAAAATTAATATTTGCGCATTATTCGTATTTTTTGGAACACATAAGTACCACAAAAAATATTTTCAAATGGCCAAAAAATGAGAGATAAATTCTTAAAATTGGCAAACAGTAAATTTATCCCTAATATACCCTCTGAAATTAAAGAAAAATTCTGTGTGCATCAAAACAAATTTTTAAAGCTAATTTTTCTAGAAAAAATCATTTAAAAATTAAACAGAACACACATAGAGGGTATTGAGGTAAAATTAATACCATAGAAAAATTACAAAAGCCAAGAAAGAGCTCCACACGCCGGTGGTGGGTCAAAAACCGCCAGAAAATACCTCACGCGCCTCCACGCGCCGCCTTGCGCGTGGGGCTGCGTTTGAAATTTTTTTTTGATAGGCGCGTGAGTTACACGCCCGCGCGTGGAATCAGCTTGGCCTGGGCGCGTGGCGGTGCGGCTTGGCGCGCGCGTGTCGTGCACAGCTGCCTTCGCCCGTGGCGCGCGTCCTTGGCGCGTGGGCGCGGCTGTGGCTCGGCTTTAGCGCGTGACGCGCATGGCGTGCACTGTTCATCTTCTTCATTAAATCCTAATTTTTTCCAGCCGCCGCCATGCCACGATGCCAACTTCCGAATGCCATATCTTTCTCATTTTTAAGCCAAATAATGCGTATGATATATCGTTGGAAAGCTTATGCGACATAGATTAATTATGTACCAAACGATCATGATAAAAACTGAATATCATGCTCTGAATTTGAGTCCCAAAACTCGAAAAAATCACAATTTTCTTGAAAAATAAAATTGTGATTTCTTACAAATCATGCATCCAAAAATCACGAAATTTTATGGAGTTCATCCTCAACCATAGGAGAACAAAATCATATAATTAATTTTCAGAAAACATGCTCAATAAATTTCGAATTTTTGTAATGGGTCTCGTTCATGTATCCGGAAAAAAATCGCAACATGCACATAATTTAATCTAGCATGTTAAAGGCGAATCAACAAGTAATCATGCTCTGATACCAATGTTGAAACGATTACAACAATTATTGCGCTACCACGTAACACGTAGTGGGTTCGAAAACATACCGTATGAAGTCTCTGAATATTCCGACGTAAGATCCTTGTTGTTACGAGCCTCCAACACGCTTGATCTTTTTCGCAGGTACGAAAACGGCTACTAGAGTCGAGTTCTTCGTCCACGAACCAAATCCTAGAGCTTGGTGATTGCTCTAGAGAGAGTGCTATAGAGAGAGGGTTATTACTATTGACTTCTGATTTATTGGGATATCTCTAGCCTTTATATAGAGATACAATTAGAGACTGGCTTTACCTCCAACTCTTAGGAGATAAAGATTGTATTTATCTCAAACACTTAAGAGATAAATATTCTCTAAATAACTGTATTTATCCAAAACTAACAAATACACATTATCTGTTAGTGGACGGATAATGGGTCCACTAACCCAATTTATTAACAATTCCCACACACATCAAAACCCATCACACACACACACACACCCCTGATGTGGCAGCCGTGTAGCACCCTTCCTCCTTCATTACAAACACACCCACATATACATAGCACACAATCACCCACTGCCTTCATTTTGCACCCACCTCCTCACGGCAGTGAGTCTCCTTCTCTTTTCCCTTCTTTACATTACACTGCTTTACTTACATACACACCCATGTGCCCCCTTCCATTCACGCACAAATGCACCCACAACACACAAACACACAATAGTCCACACACACAAACACACAACACTTCACACACACAACACATTCATGCCTCCCAGTATCAAGCTGCGCACACCTTACGGCACCATCGCACACACATACAAATACCCGTATACACATCTACACAACATATACACGGTAGCCACCATGGCTGTGTCCTTGAGTCACACCCATTCAACCTCGCGGCAGCCATTACCTGTTGGAATTATGGCTGCCCAACACCCACCATCCACACATGAATCATGTACACAATTCTCATACACTAGCAGTCTTGCAGACCCTCACTCATATGAACACATACTTCCATGGCAGCTCCATGGTTGCTCTGACAGCACCCCACTCGTTGGAAATCATGGTTGCACTTACGCACATACGCACAAAACACTCAAGACTTCTCCCATGTCCCCCTTAAAACTGTAAAATCACTGAAAAAATAGGCAGAAAAAGGCTAGAAGCTTACCGAAAATTCTATTCGATCGCCGAAAAAATCTGAGTCTTTCTTCCCTCTCTCTGTCTCTACATCTCTCTCTCTCTCTCACCAAGTGGATCTGACGGGCTTGAAGGGGAGCTCTTGGACGGCTGCCCTATAGTATATGTAAGTTTATATATGAAACCTTAATTGGAAAATCACAAAAAATCCCATTACATTTTCATTAGTCACAAAAAATTTATACAAACATTCTATTATTGCGAAAATGGTCCAACAATAAATATTTATAATAATTATATGCTAAGAAAATTATCAACTGTTGTTACGCTATCTCGTTTGACAAATCTTCACTATTAAGTACACTGTTACTAAAAAAAAACTTTATTGTTGCTAAACGTATATCGAAAGCTAGGGTAAATGGTTTGCTGTTAAAAATACACACCGACGTAAAGTATATAAATATCTTCGCTAAAAGATTGTCCATAAAATTCGGTCACGCTAATCGTCACTAAACACTTTTATCAATATCACTTATAATTGTTAACGTTAAATTGTAACTTATGGCTTCTAAAATAAACTTTATCACTAAGGGTCATAAACTATAACACTCAGCTCCACTAATCTCCAACATTTCATTTAAAACAAATGTCGTTAAAGTTGACAAAAATATTACTCACCAAATTTTTTTGCCAGAGGTCTAAAAATAAATTAGTTGGGATTTTTACCGTAAAACCAACCTCAGATTTTGGGGTGTTATAGGCTATTTACACTTTAACATGCATTTTGGGACGGACCAGGAAAGAACACATGACGCTCCAATTCAAATAGAGGGTGTATTACCCAGTTGCACACTTAATTACTTTTGTGCATAAAAGGGATTCCTTCCTTTTCTCATCTCTTTAGAATCTCATACCATTGAAGTATGAATCTTTGTTCATCCTTTATTCTCTCCGCTTTTGTAGTTTGTTTTCTCTTACCTGGAATGTCTACTGCAATAGTATCAAATTTTATTAGCATCAAATTCAAGCATAGTAACAATTTGTTTAGACATAAGCAGTGTGGTTCTCAGGCAATCTTCTTGTGACTTTGTGAGCACAATAAAGTTCTGCGATTCAGCTATCAACTAAGCTTTGGGGCTATGATTGATGATGGAATATCCTTAGCTTCTGCGGGTTGGGAAAAGTCTAGTTTATTCTCCCTTTTTCGCAAGAAAAGTGCACAACATGTGAAGAGCTCGGAAAGAGGATATGCGTGGATATGGATATGATTAAAGTTGATTACTAAAAACGAGTATGCTATATGACAAGCCTTCTTGTGAGTTGTGAGTTTGAAAAAGATTGATGACTTATTCGATGGATTGAAGCCAAGGCGGTTGTTCAATAGACAAGCTACTTGCCTTCATATGCAAGTTTACTGGATAATTCGTAAGAGACTAATATTTGCTTTAGCCTAATGCTTCCTCCTAGGGGTGAACATCAAGCCGTTCAAATTAATGAAAACAAACGAAATCCAATTGAACCGTCCAAAATGTTAATGGTTTTCTTTTACATTTCTCAAACGATCTCTGTTCGGTTTGATTCACGGATTTTTTTTAAAAACCGATCACAATCGCAACCAAAACGATCTATGATACATTTATTTATTTTTAGTGACATTTATTAATAAATTTTACATACATGGTACTAAGTAAAGTCGAATAAACACAACTTAAAAGAAAACAAAATATAGAGAGTACTTATATAACACAAATGTCTAGTGCTCAATATTCTCCCGCAATCACAACATGACAGATAAGGCATTGTCTTCCTTAAGTCTAGGATTCCAGACTAGACTTCCCAACATGATTCTTTCCCACTAACTAATTATGTTATGAGCATGCATAATTACTCATTATTTTTCGTACATTAACAAAGAAGGCATATTATTTGAGTTTTCCTTGTAATATAATGGCTATATTTTATGCCAACACGAGCACTTAGATATTGAATGTAACAAGATTATGCGTCTTTTAGATAAAATATAAATTTTATTTTGAATAATAATAGGTGTGTGAAGGGACCACAAGTGCAAACCTATCAAAACCGATGGTGTTGTGTTTGGTTCGATCCGGTTCAAAAAATTTTCGAATCGAGAGGTAATGATTCTGTCTAATATTTGACTCTCAAACCAAATCAAACTGAATCGTGTTTACCCCTACTCTTTATGTCCCAAATTATTTGATCAGGTTTGACTTGTAAACTTATTTAGGATACGAGTTATATGTTATGACTTTTTCATTCCATCATAAAAGAAAGAGTGATGAGAAAGAAAATGGATTGGTGCAGAATTAAATATGGGGAGAGAAATAGAATATAAAAAGAATAACACATGAAAAAACACATACAAAACCTTTCTTAATTTAAAAATTGATCAATTTTTTGAAACAACTTAAGAAAAATGATCAAATTTTTTTTTAGGACGGAGGATGTATTACGGTATAAATTATAGTTTCAAACCACTAAAGCAATAATAAAATCTGCATGAATAATGTGAGTAAAACGAAATAAGATCGTACTTTTTTTTTTTCATGGGACAAGTAAGATCTTATTGAAATAAGGTGTATGACCTATGTGAACGTCATTTCCCGTGTCTTCGGTGACCCGTTAAGCAATTGATTGAAGCAGTAGGAATATAAATAAAGCTGACTGGGTTTTTTGTTATGAGTCTGATGGGCTAGTAGAACCGACCCCATCAAGAGATTATGTTTTCAGAAAACAACTCTCTCTCTCTCTCACACACACAGGGTGTGTGCGTTCAACGCACTTGATTTTTTTTTTTTGGCAAAGTTGATGGCGTGACTTAAAAGGCAACCTTCTGATAAAACAAAGTGAACTGCGATCACTAAAAGCCATTAAACTTTCTCCTGGAGTGACCATCAAGTAAAAGAAGGAATGATTTGTGCTGGTGTGTCTTACCCCACCTCTACCAGGAATGTGTTCAGTACTCTTGCGACCCCTAGCTCTTGGTTCAAATCTTTGTCCATCTCACTCCATGTGACAGTAAACCTGCTTTTCATGCAAAAGAGAACTTGGTAATCTAGACTCTGCATGTACATTGAGTCAAATGCTTATACACAACAGAAACATCAACTCTCAAATAAATGAGACCACTGCTTACATTTTGTTCTAGCTTTGAAATACCAAACTGTGGTACATAGGGGACATCATGCTTATTACCCAAGGCGAAGTTGCGTTTCTTGTGTGCTTTAGCCATTAGAAGAAAGGATGTTGGTTGAGTCATGTCACCCATATGTTTCCATAACTCATCATGTCTGCCTGTGTTCGTCAGGGTGGGATTTGTTAGGACATTAGGTAGGCTTTAATTAGGTGTATGAGATCATTCAACTGGTGAGCTCATTTTCTTCCGCTTTAAGAAACTGATGCTTTCCCTGCCCATTCCGTTGCGATGTTTGGTGGAAGTATGGTTTTGTCAACACATTGTAGATCACTAGATTTTGACAAGCCTTGCAAAAGAGTTATAACAATTTGATGAAAGCACGTCTTTGTGGAAATGAAAATACTCCAAAACTATAAATTTCCAGTAATTTTGACGCTGTTGATACTCTCTGAACCAAAGGTTTTGAATCTATTATCTGCGTTGTTGCAATTATTCAATGGAAGCAAGCACAAGGCGAACACCACGGAGCGTCCATTGTCAAAACGACGACGGACATGTAGATGTCTCTACATCCTAATGGAAAGTCTCGACAAGACTGAACGAGATACACACGAACTGAATGTATTACGTACACTTTGGTTCTCTCTGCACGATAAATGTTACACTGCTATTGTCAAAGCAAAAATAATTCCGGCTAATTAAATACAGGTCCTTAGTTGACGGGGATTGTAATTGCATAAACAAGGAATTTGTTTTTTTAATCGAACAACGTTCCATTTGGAAATAGCCGCAGTTATATGCAACAAAAGTACATAGGGCTTTCTTATACAGTATCTCAGGAAAGTTGGTGAAATTATTGTGTAACAAGCAGCCCTATAAGAGTACAAGTCTACGAACCAAAAACAATTTCCTAAACGTTGTGCCACCTGTTGATTCAAGCACTTGGAAATTGATGAACATTTTATGGTTTCGAAAACGTAGCGTGTAAGGTATTTTTGAAAAGAATCCAATTACCTTGTGGTTTGCTCGGAAGAATGAAATGGTCGGTGACGTGAGACCAATGCCGGATGTTGGACCCAGGTCTAGGTTCGTGAATCTTGCCTGGAGTACAGAAGCGTATGTCCTAAAGATGGGGCACATAAGCCACTTTAGACTATACAAGTGCGTGCATTTATGTAAAACTTCTTTTACCCAAATTCAAATAGATTCGGGCTGTTTTACAAATAATGCATATCAAATAATGCAACATTTTCTCCAAGCAATACTCATACCTATAACGCAACAAAAGAATGTTTTTCGTTATAACCATTCTTACAAACTTACATGACAATTATTAGTCCTTAAAAAGTTTCACCAAAAATATGTTAAGAAAGTTTATTATAAGTGCCCTTGAAAGCTTTTAGGTGCTGCTTGTACTTCTACCTAAAAGAATCCACAACCTCCGATCCCCCCTCCCCCACACCACCCACCCTCCTCGCATTTTATCTTTTCTTATATATTACTCCACACTTCCTATATTCAGGACTTCCTCTAAGCCACACTCAGAAAACTCCTTGGCATATTTCCTCGGCAAGAGCTTTCTTTAAACCCAATCTCCGACCACCACCGCAAAATAAACATGTCGGAAAAGGACTGCGGCCACCATGAGGACGAGCAGCGAAAGCTCCATCGCCGCCTACTCACCGCCTTGTTGGCCTTCATCATCGTCATCCTCTTCATAGTACTCCTCGTGTGGCTCATATTACGCCCCACCAAGCCGCGCTTCGTCCTCCAAGACGCCACCGTCTACGCCTTCAACCTCTCCTCCCCCAACTCCCTCACCTCCAACCTCCAAGTCACTCTCTCCTCCCGCAACCCCAACGGACGCATCGGCATTTACTACGATAAGCTCGACGTCTACGCCACCTACAGAAGCCAACAGATCACACTTCCCACGCTGCTTCCTCCTACTTACCAAGGCCACAAGGATGTCACCGTCTGGTCGCCATTCTTGTACGGCAATGCTGTGCCCGTGGCGCCGTATTTGGCGGATTCTTTGAGCCAGGATCAGATGGCTGGGACGGTTTTGGTCCATATCAAGGTTTATGGACGCGTGAGATGGAAGGTTGGCACTTTTATTTCCGGGAGGTACCGTTTGTACGTGAACTGTCCGGCTTATATTGGATTCGGTAGCAAGAACAACGGTTTTGCTGTTGGACCGGTCATAAAGTTTCAGCTGGTACAAGGCTGCAATGTTGATGTTTAACTTCATTAGAGCAAGTCAAGGTTCATGTTTAAAGTGTTCCCATGTTAAGTTCTAATTGTTTCTTTGTGGTTGAAGATGACTTTTTTTACTTCATATGTCTGTAGCTTATGCAAATGTATTTGATGGAAATCAAAAGGTTCAGAAGCAGTACAAAGGAGAAGGAAAAGGGATTTCTATTATTATTATTATTATTTTTGCTCAGGGACAAAAAGCAAATTGCTTTTCATGTTTACGAATTTACGATATAGTTTTGATACTTCCTATTTCTTATAAACCATTTGACTGTGTGGCTGCATTTGAATGCTACGTACTCAAATGCTTATGTAATTGGATAGCCCCAGAATTAGTTACCATTTTCGTCATTTTTGGTTTTGGGTTTTTAAGAATGTGGAAATTATTTCTTTTCAAGAAAATGAAAATATTGAATAACCTGTTTGAATATCATTTCCAATTTTCAGAATTACATAAAGCCTGATTATATATTAAATAAAGGAAAGCTATTATTATTGATTGAATATTATTTGCATGACAAAATACAGTAAATCTCATTAACATATATATATATATATATATATATATATATATATATATATATATATATGATGGTGCCGGAAATGGTTCGATGATACGTGGAGGTGCCACAAAGGATGCGGTCTGAGTTGGCTTCCAGGTAGGCAACGTGGGAGACAGCAAGGACGGCGCAAGGGCCGAGGACAAGGCTCCCCAGACAGGTCGTGAGGGGTGGCAGTGCTGCGCAGGCAAGGTGACGATGAACAGGACCGACAGTCTGCAGTCCGTAATGAGGGTATGGCGTCCAGGGTCCGTAGACGGGAGTTCAAGTATATTTCTCTCACTAGAATTCCAGAGAGAATGTTTCCTTTAGAGAGAGAAAGTGAAAAGTCCAAATGAGAATCAGATCCTTGAAAAAGCTCCAAAGTCCACTATTTATAGGCAAAAATGTGCATGTGTCATAAGTTGACATGTGTCGCCCCCTGGGAACGACACGTCACCAGGGGGCCAACGCACTGACCCTTCGTTGGACTGCCGGTTCCTAAGTTCGTGCTGCCCTGCCCTTGCAACATCTCTCTGCCTGTCTGAGGAGACTGATCATGCCGCGGTAGCATGGTCAGAGTAGCCCGTTGCCCCAGCCTCCAGTCCAAGCCCTTACTGAATCCCACAGGTCTGGCAGCGGCGGGGAAGACCCGACGCCCAGCTGCCAGGTGGACTAGGCAAGATGCCCTTCCGAAGACCTGCTCCCGTCTCCGAGTGACCCGGGGGTCATAGTCCTTAGGGGTGCCGACGCGAGCCCCCAGTGCCAGAGCACGTAGGCCAGTCACGCAGGCACCCTGGCGGAGATAGTGTCCTGGAGGAGTAGCCTATCCCGTAAGCATATAACATGATTGCAGCGCATGGGGCGCGGTTGAGTGCGGGCGACGAGGGTCGCAGAGTGATCTCCGAGCGACGAGGGTCGTTGCGTGGATGGCGCGCGACCGTGAGCGACGGTTGTCATGGCGACAGAGCGGCCACAAGTGACGGTCATCGAGACTACGGGCGACGGTCATCGCGACGAAGGGGCACGGCCGAGAGCGACGGTTGTCGCGACTATGGCGGAGTGCGGCCGCGAGCGACGGTCGTCGTGACAATGGGGTGGGGTCAAAGGTGACGGCGTCGGTGTTCAAGGCAGGTGGCCGACCCCCATGGGGTGGCCGACCCCCAAGGGTGGCCGACCCCTTGGGGGAGGCCGACCTAGAGGGAGGCCGACCCCCGAGGGTGGCCGACCCCTTGGGGGAGGCCGACCCTAGAGGGAGGCCGACCCCTAGAGGGTGGCCGACCCCTTGGGGAGGCCGACCCTAGAGGGAGGCCGACCCCCCAGGGTGGCCGACCCCTTGGGGGAGGCCGACCCTAGAGGGAGGCCGACCCCTTGGGGTGGCCGACCCCTAAGGGAGGCCGACCCTTGGGGGAGGCCGACCCCTTGGGGTGGCCGACCCCTTGGGGTGGAAGGCACGCCGAAGTCGCTTCACGAATGGTTCACGTGACTTGAGCATGCGTTGCTTTGACCGGCCCTCGAGCGTTGAAAAGTTGACCGCTGACTGGGTGATGTGTCGTGCAAAGTGGGTCCCTTGGCGGGTCTTGGGGTGCGACCAGAATAGGGTATGAACATAAGCCCCCTGCGTGCGGCGGGCGCGGAGGGGCAACCCGAGCGGGCGTCGCATGCATAAACGATGTGGTTACAGCCCCTGTTGCTGCGGGGGCCAAGGTTCCTGGTAATGGAGCCGGCGATGACGCTAAGCCCGTGTAGCAGTTTGATTGAGCCGGCGATGGCTTCAAGGTTGTGAGCCCATCCCGTAGTTTGATTGTGCCGGCGATGGCTTCAAGGTTGTGAGCCCATCCCGTAGTTGATTGTGCCGGCGATGGCTTCCAGGTTGTGAGCCCATCCCGTAGTTGATTGTGCCGGCGATGGCTTCAAGGTTGTGAGCCCATCCCGTAGTTTGATTGTGCCGGCGATGGCTTCAAGGTTGTGAGCCCATCCCGTAGTTTGATTGTGCCGGCGATGGCTTCAAGGTTGTGAGCCCATCCCGTAGTTTGATTGTGCCGGCGATGGCTTCAAGGTTGTGAGCCCATCCCGTAGTTGATTGTGCCGGTGATGGCACTAGCCCGTGCTGGCGCTCAGCCCATGCCGCAGGGAGGGGTCCTCGTGCAGGAGCACTACGAGCGGAGCCTCCAGAATGCCGCACACTCTAGAGAGTGGGTTGAAGGTCTTCCATGCCCATGGCGGGGGCGCATGGTGTGGTGAACGGGTGTTATGCCCGGAGGCTTGTAACATGGTCGTGGTGCATGGACATGGCGACGATTGTCGCGGGGACAATACATGGTGCCGGAGCACATGTCATGAAAGTGGTGGGGCGACGAACGTCGCGAAGCAATACTTTGTGCCGGGGCACATGTGATAAGAATGGCGCATGGGTGCGGCGACGAAGGTCACGGAGCATATACTTGGTGCCGGGGGCACGCATGATGAGAATGGCGCACGGGCGCGGCGACGAACGTCGCGGAGCTATACTTGGTGCCGGGGGCACGTATCATGAAGATGGCGCACGGGCGCGGCGACGAACGTCGCGGAGCTACAGTTGGTGCCGGGGGCACGCATGATGAGAATGGCGCACGGGCGCGGCGACGAACGTCGCGGTAGTGCATCAAGTGACCATTGGCGTTGAGCGCGCGTTGTAAAGAGCGCGATGAGTTGGCACAAGCGACGCGGTTCAAGGAGATGGCACGCGGGCGACGGGGCCTGTCGCGGAGCTGTCATGTGAATGCGTGCGACGAAGGTCGTGGAGGTGGCGCGCGGGCGCGCACTGCGGTCATAGCGGTGACGGCGCGTGGTCGACAAACTGTGGCGAGGCGCCGGCGGACGGGAGCGTAAAGTAAAGGAAAAAAGAAAGAAAAAGAAAAGAAAGAAAGAAAGAATAGAAAAAGAAAGAAAGAAAGAGAAAAATAAAAAGAAAAAGAAAAGAAAATTGCCCACCCCTATATAAGGAGCGGAGGGGGGCAGGGCGGAGGCACCGCCATTTGTGCCTACGCAAGTCAGAGAGAGAGAGAGAGAGAGAGAAAGAAAGAGAGAAAAAGGGATGGTGAGAGAAGAGGTGGAATTGGGCGAGGGGTCGTCGGGGCCAGGGGGTCGGCCAGTTGGTGGCTCTGCGAGGGGAGGGGGGTCGGCCAGCCACGGGGGCTCGGCCGCACGAGGGGGGTCGGCCCAGCGAGGGGCGTCGGCCGGACAGGGGGGGTCGGCCCAGCGAGGGGGTCGGCCGCGCATGGGGGGTCGGCCCAGCGAGAGGGGTCGGCCGCGCATGGGGGGTCGGCCAGCCACGGGGGGTCGGCCGCACGAGAGGGGTCGGCCGAGCGAGGGGGATCGGCCGGACGGGGTGGGTCGGCCCAGCGAGGGGGATCGGCCGGGCAAGGGGGGTCGGCCCAGCGAGAGGGGTCGGCCGCGCATGGGGTGTCGGCCAGCCACGGGGGGTCGGCCGCACGAGAGGGGTCGGCCGCACATGGGGGGTCGGCCAGTCACGGGGGGTCGGTCACGCAGGGTGTCCGACAGGCCCAAGTCCCATCCTCACAGCCCGGAGCGACGCCAGCAGCGAAAAAAGTTCGGCAGAAGATGTGGGCGAAGCCGCGAGGGGCCGCGACGGGTACATCGCGACCCCCGCGGGATATGATGACTGTACCTGTGCCGGCGCCGCCAGTCGATAAGGCCACACCGTCAGTGGGTGTCGAGGCGGCAGTGCCATTGACCTTTGATGATGGCGGTAGGAGGTCCTACGATCCGGAGCCAGATAAAACAAACACATTGCTGGGGGTGAGGGGAGTAGTACCGTGTGTACCGGACCGTGAGCTGTGGAGGGAGTTGGCCATTCGTGTGGCAGACGGAGCGTTCAGGACACCGTGGGGTGGTCCGTCGATGGGAGAGGAGCCTCGGCTGTCGTCACCCTACCTTCGCGCGCCGAGCCCGGCGGAGGCGCCCGTGATGTCGCCGAGGTATGTACCGGCATTGTTGATTGGGAGAGAGGACATACCTTGGTCGCCGGTGATGTTCAAGGGCCATAGTGCGATGCCGGTAGGGTGGGACTTTTGGTGTGAGCATATGTTGGAGACACCGGTGAGGGCGCAGGTGTTGCAGGCACTAGGGCTGTTACCGGCGATCAATGTTACGGCGAGGGGGGTGGAGTTATATAGGGATACGCCAGGGATGACCCGATTGCTGGCAAGATGGAGCACGCAGTCGCATACGTTCGTGACCGAGTTCGGGGAGATCGGGCCGACGTTACTCGATGTGTTGATGCTGACAGGGCTGCCGATACACGGGGAGGTGGATGCACGGGTGACCCGGCTGAGCGGGGAGGAGCGGTTGTTGCAGACGCAGCTACTGGACATTTTGGCGGAGACGAAGAGGCACCGGAAGGGGACGTACGGTGGGTGGCTGCGCCAGTTCTACGGCACGCCGCAGGCGAGGACAGGCCAGAAGTTGGGCAATGCTGCCCAGTTTGTGATGGGTCCGTATCATGGCAGCGATCGGTACGAGTTGGTGGCGTTTTTGGCGATGTTCTTATCGAGGTAAATTTTGTACTGTCGTGTGATTATTTGTGAATATATCGTATGTCCTGCTTGCCCTGTAAAACGTCAAACTGACATATGTTGCCGGTCGTTGTTTGCAGGTTTGTGTTTGAGGGGACACCTGAGGATGGCATTTCCCCGAGGGTGTTTCCCTTGGCCATTAGGATGGCGCAGGGAAGGCGGGTCGGCTTGGCTCCGGTGTACTTGGGCACGTTATACTCGCGGCTAGATCAGTTCGTGAATGACGTGAAGCGGTCGTATGGTCGGTATCAGGTGGCGACATACGTGGACTGGATGTTTTTGCAGAGGTACCTGTACGAGTGCTTTCCAGGGTACCGTCCTGACGGATACCCACTCGCACACCCGTCACCGACGATGGGGACAGTGACCCGTCCAGGCAGGTCGCGGCAGGTGGCGTTGTGGTGTAGCGGGTCTCGGGCTTTTGCTTGGGCAGGCATCAGGAGGCCGGGGTGCCCGTTGGCACAGATTCTAGACAAACGGGGGGAATGTGAGCGACGGCCCTATATGGAGATGCATGCGTCATATGGTACGCCGCCATGGCTGCACGTGCAGGAGGTGACGACAGATCTGAGCCGGAGAGGCGAGCTAGCGCCAGGACAGCTGGCGCTATTGGTCGCGTATTTTCCCGGCTGGCTCCCGGTATTGACAGATGATGGCGGGAAGCCCGCCGAGTGCTGCTATTATGTGGCGAGGTATTGCCCGGACCGTCTGTCGTTGGCGTTCGGGTACGATCTAGAGCCCCCATGCGGTTATGACAGCCCTTGGAGTGTGGCGACGGCTTTTGGGTATACACTATATGACAGAGCCCGCGAGTGGCCGGCACCGACGACAGAGTGGAGGCAGCCAGGGACAGAGGTGGCAGGGGCGGTGACCGCGGATTATGCGCATTGGTGGGAGCGACTGCGAGGGAGCTGGGCCGGATGGCTGGCACAGCCGTCAGGCACACGTCGACAGGTAGATGTGTTCGCATGTGACCGAGCCCTGAGTTTGATATCGGCCACAGTCGCGAGGCAGTGCGGGATGCTGTCACTGGTGACCGGGAGTTCTGTTCCGAGCTCGGAGAGGGAGGCGGAGGAGGATGCCGTAGAGTTGGGGGACGCGGCTCCCGGGGAGGACCGTGGGGAGGAGCCTATTGCCGAGGTGCCGAGGGTGCCGGGGGCCGGCAAGGGGCCCTTGTCGGCATTGCGAGTGGGGATGATGGAGACAGCTCGTCAGGCTAGTGCTGGTACCTCAGCCCCACACCTATCAGGGGCGAAGAGGCCGCGCGACGTATTAGAGGAGCTAGACTCTGAGGTTTGCTTCTGTCCTTTCTTTTTGTCGTATAAATATGGTTTGCATATTGCTCATAATCTGTGAACTGACAGCGGTTTTGCCAGGGGGACGAGGAAGAGGCGGTCGCGGGGGGGAGCGAGGCCGAGACTGAGATCGCAGGCGAGGAGGCTATGGCAGCCGAGGCCGGCAGATTAGTTGACAGTGACGAGACCGAGGCCGTTGAGCTATTGACGGCCAGTGTGCCGAGGAGGGTGAGCCCATTGCCTGCTACTGAGGAAACGGTGGGGGCACTATACGGCGGAGAGGGGAGCGATACGGTGATGTTCGACATTGACGAGGACTGGTGGACAGGCATGGAGACGCCGGTTGTGGGAGGTGATGGTGGCGAAATGGCGGAGCCTGAGTCTGTTGTTGCTGCCTCGATTCGTGAGCGAGAGACACCGGTTCAGGCCGTGGTGGTGCGACGGCATGACACATTGCCGGAGTCCGTGGTTGAGGTCGGAGCTACTCTTCTGGCGATGCACTCAGCCACGATTGGGGCGCAGAGGGCGGGTGGGATGTCGGAGATTTCTGCAGCGGGCGGCAGTGGCGCGACAGTCGGAGATATGAGTAGAGGATCCTCGAGCGGTCAGGTGGATGTGGCAGCTTGGGGGGGCCTCCAGCTACCGGCGGAGACTGTGCGCCGGTTAGAACTGGTGAAGGCAGCGTTCCCGCAGACATTCGAGAGCGTGGTGGTAGAGAACCCAGTACTACGGATGTGGGTGTCTGCAGGGTTTATGGAGTGGTTGCTGCCGTTCGCCAGTGTGCCGTCGTCGGGTTGGACTGCAGAGTTCGTTGCTCGGTCGCTTTCAGAGTTCGCTCCGTTCACATCGCTAGGTATGCAGCTGGACTGGCTAGCAGATTTCTTTAGATCGAGGAGCGTCAGCCACGATATGGATGAGAGGCGTGCAGTCGTGGTTATGCGGGAGATGTTGCTGGAGCGGCGCCGCACAGGATTAGAGGCAGAGCGGTCAGAGATCACGGCAGAGTTGGCCGGGATTGACATGCAGGTGGCAGAGATAGAGAGACAGCTCGTCGATTTGCAGAGGCAGTTGTCCGATCTACAGAGGCGGCGAGGTGAGGTGGACGGGCGAGAGTCAGAGCGGTTAGGGCGACAGGCCGAGCTTGATGCTGGATGGTCAGAGGTACAAGCGGAGCGGGAGGTACTTCAGGCATTCAGCTCCCACCCAGTTGCATCGCTGTTGTCTAGACTTTCCTAGCTTGTATGTTACTTTGCCGTAGTTGTAGTGCTTAACGACGGCTAGTAAACGTTTGATGTATATGTACATATTTTTGATGGTCTCGGCTTATTGTATGTTATGTTCGGTTGCTCTCTTCTTTCTTCTCTCTTTTTTTTTTGAATGTCTTGCTTGTTTCGGTTACTTGTGAATGCTCTCCCATTCCCGCTCGTAGAAAGTGACTTAGGAAGCATAGGTTGAGAATGAGTGCCAGCTGGGCAGAAGTTGAGGTAACAGCATGACTTTGTATTGATAGGACGCGGTACAAAACACCATTACATGACTAGTGTAGAACGCTACACAGATCAACAAAAAAATACAAGTCTGCAAGCAATGTCGCATGTACAAAAATGCTACGAGGGCGCGTTCTATGACGCGACTACACATAATACTTCTTCAGGTAGCGGCCGTTGATGGGGGCGGAGACCTGACCGTCGTCGTGGTTGAGCAGGAGGTACGAGCCATTAGTGCGGGCTTCGTGCACCGTGAAAGGGCCCTCCCAGTTTGGCGTGAATTTAGGAGCTGACATGTTGGCCCGCACATGCTTGGCAGCTTGAAGAACAAGGTCGCCCTCGATAAACGAACGTGGCTTGACGGTCTTCCCATAAGCTTTCGTAAGCTGCTCATGATACTTCTTCATGCGGCGCAGGGCCGTGGCTCGTCGTTCGTCGAGGCCGTCAAGTGCCGCGAGCCGGGCTTCTTCATCTCCGAGACTGCTGCTTAGGGAAAGTCGAGCCGATGGTTCTGCGATCTCGGCAGGTACCACACACTCGTCCCCGTAGACGAGAGAGAAAGGCGTGGCCTTTGTCGCTGTGTGCATGGATGTTCTGTAGGCCCAGAGTGCCAGATTCAGTTGTTCGGACCACGACCGGTCGGCGTCATGCACCATTCGCGATAATACTCGTAGCAAAGTCTTGTTGGACGCTTCAGCTTGACCATTACCTTGCGGGTAATAGGGAGTTGATGTGGCATGGCTGATGTTGTACCTTTCCATGAGAGTTCGAACCTCTCGGTTAATGAATGGGGTGCCATTGTCAGATATAATACATCGAGGGATGCCGAAACGACAGATGACGTCGCGTAAGAAGTTGGAAACGGCACCTCCCGTGGCTCTCCGCAGAGGTACGGCTTCAACCCACTTCGTAAAGCGTTCAGTAGCAACCATGATCCATGAATGGCTTCTGGACGGCGGGTGGATGGGGCCGATGAGGTCGAGGGCCCAAGAATGAAATGGCCAAGGTGCTGAGATCATGTGCAAGTCGGATGCTGGCGAGTGTATCCTGTCGGCGTGCCGCTGGCAGGGTTGGCAGCGTCGGACATGCGAGATGGAGTCGGATTCCATAGTCGGCCAATAATACCCCAATCTTAGTAATTCTGCATACAGCTTCTGGGAGCCTTGATGTTCACCACAATCACCATTGTGTACTTCGTTAATGACTTTGACCACTTGGGCACCTTGCAAGCATCGCAGGGTGCGTCCCGAAAATCCCTTGCGAAATAACTCGCCTTCCGTCACAAAATACCTGACTGCCTTGCGCTTGATGGATCGTGCTGAGCCGCGGTCAGGTGGTAGAATCCCGTGGGATAGATACTGGATGAAAGGCTGGCGCCAGTCACCCTCGATGTCAATGACAAGAGCTTCGGCACCGTCGGGTGCATACAGGCACTCGGGACAATCCTTTTGTATATCCGAGGCGTCCTTGGCCATGGATGGCCAATATAATCCCATACGCTGGAGGCGACGATACAGAGGGGGACCGTCGAAGCCACAACACTTCTGGTGGCCGAGCTGTAATTTGTGTTTTGCCTCTTCCGGTGCCAAACATCTTGCTAGAGTGCCTCCGGGACACCGCCTGTATAAGACATCTCCCATCATTGAAAAGTCTGTAAGGGTGGAGGCATGAGCAAGAGATGGCGCTTTAAGTTTGTCGATGATAGGTTGCCTCCAATCGTCCGCAGTAACGTCCCTCGGGACTAGGTTCAGTGCTGTGCATGGTTCCATTCTCTTGACGATGGTTAGCATCCGTTGTTCACCATCGACCTCTATCTTTGACGCGATCGTGGCCAAGCAGTCCGCATGTCTGTTGTGGCACCTATTGTGATGTTCATACTGGACATGACCGAGTCTTCCTTCCAAGTGTTGCACCAAGGCACGATAAGGTGCCAAGGCTGGTTCTTTGACCGCGAACTCCCCGTCCGCCTGCTTCATGACCAGATTTGAATCTCCTTTCACACACAGCGCCTTAGCCCCCATACTGACGGCGATCATGAGGCCAATGACAAGTGCCTCGTATTCAGCTTCGTTGTTAGACACCGGGAATGCAAGTTTGAAGGATAATGAAGTGGTAACACCGTCTGGTGCCCGCAAGACTATGCCGGCACCCCCTTGCCGGAGGGGCGTGCCATTGGGGCCTTTGCTAGTGGCAGAGCCGTCGAATTCAAGCGTCCACAGTCCATCGATGTCGGTGATGAGGGCTGTCTCCTCCCCCGGCAGTTGATCCGATATCGGTTCACATTGTTGGCGTGGGAAGAAGGCCAGGAGGTCTGCGAGTGCTTGGCTCCGCAGAGCTGTAGGATTCTTGATAGATAAACCGAATTCGGCCAACAGCAGCAACCACCGTGTGAGTCGGCCAGACAGGGCGGGACGTGTAAGCATGTAACGGAGCGGGTCAGCCTTGGTGACGAGTGTGATCTGATGCGCTAGAAAGTAATGTCTGAACTTCTGTGAGGCGTACACCAAGGCTAGACAGTGTTTCTCGAGCTCGGAGTAGTTGGCTTCGGGCCCTCTGATCACTCTACTGAGGTAATAAACAGGACGCTCGACACCTTCGACTTCTTGGGCAAGCAAAGCCCCGATGGATCTGGGTGTGGAAGTCAGGTAGAGTAGGAGTGGGATGCCTCGTTGTGGTACGACCATGGTTTGCGGTGACATGAGGACCGCCTTAATCTGTTCAAATGCTTGCCGTTGGGGCGCGCCCCAATTCCACGGTGCGCTTTTACGCGTCAAGTGTTGAAATGGCGTAATGAGCTCGGCCAGTGCGGGTATGAAGCGTCGGAGGTAAGAGACCTTGCCGAGGAAGCTCTTCAGTTGCTTTGTGTTCTTGGGGGGGGGCATTTCTTGGATGGAGGCTGCTTTCGAGGGGTCAACGTCGATGCCCTGTCGACTGACCAAGAACCCGAGGAACTTGCCGGAGGAGACTCCGAAGGCACATTTCAATGGATTCATCCGCATGTTATACTGGCGGCAACGATCAAAGACCGCTTGAAGGTCGGTGAGGTGATCACTTTCCTTCCTGGATTTGATAATAAGATCGTCGACATAGTCTTCCACAGTATGGTGTATCATGTCATGGAA
The DNA here is from genome assembly GCA_033070095.1 of Escallonia herrerae. NCBI lineage: Eukaryota > Viridiplantae > Streptophyta > Magnoliopsida > Escalloniales > Escalloniaceae > Escallonia > Escallonia herrerae. The sequence goes on along the minus strand of JAVXUP010003758.1, from coordinate 1,185 downwards.
TATTGCTGTCATAGCCCTTTGATACGTAGCTCCCGCATTCTTGAGGCCGAAAGGCATAACTTTCCAACAAAAATTACCCATAGGAGTGCGGAAGGCTGTCTTGGCGCTGTCGTCGGGGTTCATGCGAATCTGATTATAACCTGCGAACCCATCCATGAAAGATAAAGTTTCATATCCGGCGGCGGCCTCCGTGAGCATGTCGATATTGGGTAGTGGAAACTCGTCCTTGGGGCACGCCCTATTCAAGTCCCGAAAGTCGATACAGACGCGGACTTGGCCATTCTTCTTTTGTACAGGGACGACATTAGCCAGCCAAATAGGGTGAGTGATAGGTTCGATGAAGCCTGCGCGCAGGAGGCGTTCAATCTCTTGCTTGATTTTCAATTCGAGCTCGGGGCGGAATGTCCGCGGGTGCTGTCGGCTAGGGATAGATCCGGTAGCAATGTTGAGATGGTGTGTGACTAAGGCAGGATCCAGTCCGGGCATCTCATTGTAGCTCCATGCTAAGACATCACGATACTCGTGTAGGAGGGAAACCAATTCCTCTCTTCGGCCGGGGGCGAGTTTTGTGCCAATGTAGGTGTGCCGCGGTTCTTCGCCCGGGTCGGCCAGGTTGATTTCTTCAATATCTTCAGCCTGAGGTCGAGGGCCATCCTCATAGCAAGGTGGTGCCGCGCCGGGGGTGAGGTCAGGATCTGGCTGGCAATGCTCGGCCGTGCGGCACCATTCAGTCTCTCCAAGGGGGTCGGGGTCGAGGGGGTCTGAGGAGGGACCGCCTGGAGCCCCTGCATACCGTCATAATTGATAGATGATCTTGCCGTCCTTGACGATACGTCGAAAGGCCGGCTCAGCCTTTTGCTTCTTGGACTTGGGGGAAGAAGGGGGGAATTGGTCGTGGCAGCAGGCGGAAGCGGTGGGGTTGACCCATTATTCTTGTTACTTCTCCCGGTTTTGTCCTTGGGAAGCTTGTCCCCGCACAGCTCATCCCAGGTCGGCAGCCTGGTAGAATGTACATGAGTAGCATTCTCCCCATCCTCGGCGAAATTAGTGAAGAAGGAGGCCTCGGCGAAATAAGACTCGGCGCATTCAAAGGGGGCTTTGGTTGCAGGGATTGTCATTGCTACCTCATGTCCCGTAGAACCGGCGACCAGCTTCACACATTGATGGTATGTTGAGGGAACGGCC
>JAVXUP010003757.1:0-54395 GCA_033070095.1 Escallonia herrerae | reverse complement strand
CAAGCAGCTGGAGTCGTTTGACTGGTTTGTCGCGCAGGCTCCTGACAATCTCAAGAGGTCCATTGAGAGGTACAAGACTGAAGTTCAAAACTTTAGTCTTGCGTACCGGGGTTACCAAGGGGAGCCGTCTAGTCGCTTGCCTCCTGACGCGTACGACTATCAGCCCCAGAGTCAGGTGTGGGAGCCGTCTACTCGCTTGCCTCCTGACGCGTACGACTCTCAGTCCCAAAGTCAGGTGTGGGAGCCGTCTACTCGCTTGCCTCCTGACGCGTACGACTCTCAGCGCCAGAGTCAGGTGACCCAAGTAGGAATCCAGGCATCGCGCCCAAGCATTCGGTCGGATAAAGGACAACCGACGAAGCCATTGAGTCCGGACAAATGGGATTGGATCGACCGGCACTACTTTGGGCATGAGCCAATCGCTACAGCAGACTTTCCAGTTTCAGGATTCCTAGCTCACTCTGATCTAAGACTGTTGGCGCCGAACACAGATATTTCAAATTTTCTCATTGACGCTTATATAGATCTGCTCCGTGTTAGAGAGCTAAATTATAACACCTGCCAAACTTTGAAGCTCAACATGTATGCCTCTTTTGTTATCCCCTTCATGGTGAATAGCATGAAGGAGTTCACAGAATGGAGGAGGAGCGAGGGACAAGCAAGGGTGAATGGAGACCATCTGCAAACGTGCTTTCCTACTTGAACGCGGACTATCAATGTCACGCAGCTGAGGCGAACCTAATCATGCTACCTGCTCTTCATGCAAGCCACTTCTTCCTATTAGTTCTCTTTCCAGAGAATAAAGTGGTCCACATATACGATAGCCTAAGGGAAGACGGACCTGGTCGGCAGCTGGCGCAGATGTACGTACATCAATGCGGTGGTTAGTTTATATTTCTTGACCTTCGCTCATAGTCTATTCTTCTTGTTATATAGGCTTGATATCCTTTTTTATTGTTGGATGCAGACTACTATCATTCCACTAGCGTGCCGACATTTTAAGGGGGAAGCCATCACGAGCAAAACAATGATTGATCCTTGGACGGTCGTGACAATACAAAACCGACCAAAGCAATATAACAGTCATGATTGCGGGATTTACGTCCTCAAGTACATGGACTACATAGCTCGCTCGGATGTGCTCGAATATGATACGTGGTCTCGAAACGATGCCTTGACGTTTAGATATAGGATAGCCTGGGAGCTGAAAAAGGGTGTAGCTAGACGCCTTCCTTACCATTATCCTGATATGTAATAGACGTTCGTATGGATTATTATTACTATTGTTGGATTTTGGATATTAAGCTTTGAAAATTGAATTAGCCTTATTATTACTATTGGTGCATTTTGGACAATGGGCTAACTAGCGTGCCTAAGGTGCAATGAGCAAAAAAAAAGTGACAAAAAAAATTACGTAATTTTTCGGAAGCTATGAATTGGGCCCTAAAGTGTGCCCGAATAGGCCTTTCCTAGGAAACCTCAAAAAATAATGTGTCTCGTTTTTTGCCGAAATTCATACAAATGGGCTAACTAGCGTGCCTAAGTGCAATGAGCAAAAAAAAAGTGACAAAAAAAATTACGTAAATTTTTGGAAGTTATGAATTGGGTCCTAAAGTGTGCCCGAACAGGCCCTTCGTAGGAAAACTCAAAAAATAATGTGTCTCGTTTTTCCGAAATTGATACAAATGGGCTAACTAGCGTGCCTAAGGTGCAATGAGCAAAAAAAAAGTGACAAAAAAAATTACGTAATTTTTCGGAAGTTATGAATTGGGCCCTAAAGTGTGCCCGAACAGGGCCTTCGTAGGAAAACCCAAAAAATAATGTGTCTCGTTTTTTCCCGAAATTGATACAAATGGGCTAACTAGCGTGCCTAAGGTGCAATGAGCAAAAAAAAGTGACAAAAAAAATACGTAATTTTTCGGAAGTTATGATTCCACAAACCAAATCACAAATTTAATCATTATAAAAGTTCAATTTATACAACTGAAACATTAACCCTAACACTCATCATCATCATCGTCCTCCTCGACCATACTGCCAGGTTCGATACCTAACACTTTATAATGGTTTCTCTTGTCATGATCAGTCATCTTATTACACAACGCACACTTTCGCAATTTTTTTTGACCCGTTGCTTCTTCAATCGGATTCTTCATGCGTATTGCTCGTTTTCGCCCTTTTGTTTGAGAAATAATTGGATCAAAAATGTCGTCCTCCTCACCTTGCAGGCTAGTGCCGTCAATGACTGGCTGTGAATCTCGATTGAGCGGTCTGTCTTTCTTTCTGGTAATGCCATCCTAAACTGTGCAAGGTTAGCCTTATCCCGTGCGGCTGCTTCAACTTGATACCTGTACCCATCAAATGTTGACGCTGCATCCAATGATAAACCGTGCATGATGTTACAAAGGTGATTATATCGCAGCGTCTCAGATTGCTCGAAATCAACTGAAACATTGGGCACGTAAGGAATGTGACCGTGGACTCTATTGGCTTCCTTCGTCCACCGTTCCAAGATATACTGTGGAGGGATTTCACTAGCATTCTTGGCGCTAAAAACCCTCAACGCGTGTCGACAAAGTATACCTTTATGCTCAAACAGTTGACAGTTGCAATTAACCAACCCGGTGTCCTTACAAACTGCTACGGTAAAATGTCTTCTGCTCCTCGGAGCCGACGAAGAGCACGGATTGGCGAAATTCGTCACATTTGTCAAAGCATAAACCTTGAGATCTCTGGTGGAATACTCGTGCAACTTTGTCATGCTATATTGATTCGACTTTAGTAGTTCCTCTTGAAACTGTCTAAACATTTCCTTGGTATAGACTTGAGCCGCATGAGCCTCCAAAGGTGAAAAACTACTATGGCTCTTTCTTTGTAAACTGTAGCCGCGTCGGCTTCTCTCTCAAGGAAAATTGCCTGTCAAGGCTTTCTGCATCTCTAGTACGAACTCTTTTATACTTGAAGAATGGCCTACGTACCCATCAAAGAATGAATTCATACCTTCGCTTCTCGAGGTCGTAGTCATTCCGGCTGCAAAAAACTTCTTGGTGTAGGCACCGACCCACTGTGTCTTGATCTCATACAACGATTGTAACCATTCATGATTGTGCAAATAGTAGTCATCCATTAACTTGGCCCACCTCTCCTCGAACACGTCTACCGTCAACGATTTCTTCACACATGTATTAAAGTCAGTCTTGAATGTCGGATGGTTTGCATATACATTGTGAAGCCGTTCGGGATATTTGTTGCTTATGTGCCATGTGCACAGGCCATGGTGAGTATCTGGAAGGACCTTAGCGATTGCATTTTTCATTGCCAGATCTTGGTCGGTGATGATGGTCTTTGGAGGAATATGATACATTGCTTTAAGCCACGTTTCAAATAACCACGTAAATGACTCCTCCGTCTCATCCCTAAGCAGGGCAAAGCCAAACAAGATTGACTGATAGTGGTGGTTCACCCCGGTGAACGGAGCAAAAGGCATAGAGTACTTATTTGTGCGGTATGTGGTGTCAAACGTCACAACATCCCCAAAATTTTGGTAAGCAGCTCTAGAACGGGCATCCGCCCAAAATATAGTACTAATGCGGTTCTCATCATCCAGTTGGAGACTATAGAAAAAGCCAGAATTCTCACTCTGAAGGTGCCTGAAGATATCAAGTGTAGCTTGAGAATCACTCTTACCGAAAGACTCTCTCCTCTGAGCACGAAGTTCATTTCGAAGGTCTACTTCGTTGAAACTCAACTTGTCAATCCCCCCAACCTGGCTTGAGAAAACCCCCATCATTCTAGAAGGTGGAATTTTAGCCTCGGCCATTGTAAATATCAGTTGTCTGTGTGCCGCGCTTATTTCTCGGTGTTGATGAATTTGACCAATCTTACTAGGGGTCATCAACTGATGATTATGGCTCAACTCCACTCCCGTCACAACCCAATGGTTTTCATTTTTCCGGTGTACTGCATACACATGGGCCTTGCAGCCGGTACCCGGAAATGTGTCCCGTTTTCTTTGTCTTGTTGGCCCTTCGTCACTGATCCGAACAACCGGGGGTACATGCGGTGCTCCTCTATGACACTCAAATAGTCTTCCACAAATTTGATCTGTATTCGCCCGTTTTCTAGTCGTCTTAATTCTAATACCGAAACCTATCGTTTTCGAATATGCTCTATAGTATGCTTCAACTTCGTCCAGTGTTTGAAAAACTTGACCCAAGTAAGGTGGATCAGAACCTTCACAAAAATTATTTCCTCCAGTTGCATCCATATTTATACTGAAATCTAAAAAATAAAAATGTATATCATTCTCAACAAGTCATAGAATTAAATAAAATAAAAATAAAAATTATTTCCTCCAGTTGTGTTACAATGTTCAATTACCAAAATACCCCCGATGAGCGACAAATTACCGAAATGCCCCCGGGGGTTCATTATCACCCTAACGCCCCAAACCAGCTTCAAAACAACCTTTCAGGTGTTTTACTTACATTTCTGGACTAAAAAGTCCTTTGAAAAACTTAACACCGTAAAATTACCAAAATACCCCTCTCGGGTTGTAAATTACCAAAATGCCCCTGGCATCAGAAAATCTCAAAAGTGCTTTGAAATGCTATTTTAAGCTTCCCGAATTCATTCTTGATCTAAAAAGTATTTTACGGACTTTTGGCCAAAAAATCCCGAACCGGTGTCCGGATCGAGCGCTTAAAAGCCCGTTCGGCCAAAAAATTAGCTAACGACTTCGGAATGGCCCGAATTCCTGAAGAATGGAACTTCCAACATCCTAGGGTTCTCATAAAAGTTTCGCGCGAAATCGCGCTAGCTTGATATTTTAAATTACATTGCAAAGTTACAAGGTTCTCCGTATCAGTTAACCCCTTTCCAGTCTTTGGAAAAATCTGAAATTTTTCCTGATATAGATCTTTTAAAAATAACTAGGGTCTCTTTTTTGTACTTTGGCAAAATCTAGCTCTAGCTATTTTTTATAAATTCGTGAAAAACTGTCTAATTAAGTTTTCACCTTTAGCGACAATTACGTTTCGTATTCACATTAAACAAACATAATGTTACACCTTAGGAACACACATGGCGTTAAAAATTATTTCCTTCATTGACCGTAAAATTTTACAATGTTCAATTACAAAATACCCCCGATGAGCGGCAAATTACCGAAATGCCCCCGGGGGTTCATTATCACCCTAACGCCCCAAACCAGCTTCAAAACAACCTTTCAGGTGTTTGACTTACATTTCTGGACTAAAAAGTCCTTTGAAAACCTTAATACCGTAAAATTACCAAAATACCCCTCTCGGGGTGGCAATTTACCAAAATGCCCCCTGGCATCAGAAAATCTCAAAAGTGCTTTGAAATGCTATTTTAAGCTTCCCGAATTCATTCTTGATCTAAAAAGTATTTTACGGACTTTTCGCCAAAAAATCCCGAACCGGTGTCCGGATCGAGCGCTTAAAAGCTTTCGGCCAAAAAATAGCTAACGACTTCGAAATGGCCCGAATTCCTGGGAAATGGAACTTCCCAACATCCTAGGGTTCTCATAAAAGTTTCGCGCGAAATCGCTCTAGCTTGATATTTTAAATTACACTGCAAAGTTACAAGGTTCCCTGTATCAGTTAACCCCTTTCCAGTCTTTGGAAAAATCTGAAATTTTTCTCTGATATAGATATTTTAAAAATAACTAGGGTCTCTTTTTTACACTTTGGCAAAATCTAGCTCTAGCTATTTTTTATAAATTCGTGAAAAACTGTCAAAAAACATGAATTTTAGACTATGGTAAGAACAATTTAAGCATAACACAATTTAAACAATCCATTAGTAAGAACAATTTGAAATTAACATTGAATTATAAGAAAATTCAAATTACTTACTTGTTTTGACTTGATATATTTAAAGAAAAATCCACCGATCTTCTAGCGAAAAATCCACCGATCTTCTAGCGTAAAATTTTTTATTTGTATTGTTGTGGAGATTATGTAGGTGAGATATGGAGTTAGAGGACAGTCGGTAAAGATGATGGAGAGTGGAAGAAAAGGTTCGGGGAGAAGGGATTATAAAGAGAGAAAAGTGAGGGAGAGAGATGAAAGAAGACAGAGAAAAAAAAAGTCCGTGGGTGAGCAGTAGTCAAAGGCTGTGAAAGAAAAAAAAATGGCAGAAGAAGACTTTGCGTCCAAAGCTTTAGGGGGAGGACACCACGTGGCATCACGGAGGGGGAAGGGGTGGGGCCATGGGGGGAGGGGGCACCACGTGCGGGGAGGGGGGAAGGGGGCCATGGGGATAAGAGGCCAACCACAACTAAGAGTTGCGGTTGGGTTTTTTGGGGGGGGGGGGGGGGGGAAGGGGGCGGGGGGAAGGACATGAGGGGGGGAGGGGGGAAATGATTAGCAACCGTAACATTTGTTACGGTTGGGTGGATAATATCCACTAGTGGGTGTGGATCGGCTCCCATCTTTATGTATTGTCAACAATAATCTCAGCTACTCATGAGTTGATTCCCAGTTCAGAGTCATAGCCTACTTTCAACCCAAACCGATTGACTAGAACACCACCAGGTAGCCATCTATCAAGCCAAAGCCTTCCCATCTCTAATTTTTTTAGTACATAGCTGTTGGACTTGACTCATTTGCACCAAGTCCACGATTTAGGAATTTCAATATCTTATGTCTATTCTTATAAATGGGTTAGGCGTGTTGCCAAAACATTATCTTATGGATAGGAAGCCCAACAAGGTTCAAAGACACACAATAAAAGCCCACATCCGAGAAGCCATCCGATCCACAAAGCTGCCAACCCCAAGGATGGCTGCACCAGATCCAGAACAACCGGATGATGATAATAATAATAATTATTATTATTATTATGTAACACTCAACCATAATTGTTACTAATAAGAAGGGTTTTAACTTGACACGCCTATCAAGCCACGTGCAGTAGTGCAACGACCGAACGTCCCACCACCACAACTTGAGGGAGCAATTGGGGTGTGATAATAAGAATTCAAAAGAAAGTTTTTTTTTTAATTCAAATTTAATGTAACTAAAATGATATTGTTATCCATATTTTAGGTACACGCAACAGCTAATGCTTACTCAAAGGGCATTTGAAGAAGAAAATTACATGTAAGAACAGTTTTGTAACAACATTACTTATGTGGAGGGACAGTGTTGTTGCAATTTTTGAAAGAAGAGGTAGAAACTTGCAGAATATAGTTCAGGTATAGTTTTGTGACTGACCCTCCTTGGGTTAGTGACTAGACTATCCCTAAATCCTTTGATAGTAAAGGCCACTTATGCTACTTGCTAGTAAAATAATCTTTCTATGTTTAACTGGTACCAAAAGTTTACTCAAAACTAGCTATATTATTTATGCAACAGAAAAATCCAACCTCTTGGATGTATGACCTTTTCACTCTAAAACACACAGTAAGCAACAAAATTTTGAGATGCATTCTTCCTTTACTTTTAAGTTGAGCAAGATGCTTTTGTATTCACATAATTTTTCTTGTTTTGTTAGTTTTTACTTTAGCTAGTAATTTCCAAGTTCTATTTGGTTTTATCTTCTTGTTTAGTTGGTTAGTGTATATCTCAAATAATAATAATACTAATAAATAAATAAATAAGAAAATTGAAATTCAAAATATGTGTATTCTTCTTTGATTACGATTCCTATCGGATGGGGATGTCATCCGTGAGTCTTGTTATTTGCTTTGGGCATGATATATCTCTCCTTTATCCTTGGTATATATATATTTCTATTTTTAGCCAAAAAAAAAAAACATACTTTTTCTTAGGGATTGTGGCATTATCGGTATTAATAAAAAATACACGGTCAATTATGTAGGAAGAAGATATGATGCGTTGCCTTTTTCTCAAGGTTCACCCAACCCACGATTGACTTTGCCTTGGCTCAGAATGCGTGATCAACCACCTTATCCAAAGCATAGAAAAATCCTGTAAAACAAAAGAAAAAAGAATTCTTCATACCAAATATTTTCGTTGAATATAGAACTGACTACTGCAGGAAATCCATATATTTTACTTGTTTTGATATAGAAATGATTATTGAATACAATAATCAGTTGAGTCAGTTCTCCAGACCAGCCCAACCCAAGCAAAGTGAGGGCTGGATCTAGGATAATATGGACCTTTTGATATGATTCAAGCGCCAAACTGCGTACACCACGGCCCAACCCACGCTTATGCCCCCCTGAATTTGTAGAAGGTGCAATCCGGTCAAATACATGGAATTCATTACATTCTCGGGGCTGCACCAGCCAAGCAATGCAGGAGAAAGCATCTTCAGCTTGTGTACCTTTCACTTCTTACATATCTGTAACTCAAAAGATTCTGCAAATTCACCTCTTCCACTACTAAAAAGCATCTATCAGCTTTTGTGAATAGTTTTCCGTTGGCATCTCATATATCCTTGTTTGTACTTGACCATACACCCGTTTTGACTTCACAAAGTTTGAATTCTCAAGAAAGACCACATCCATGAAGCTCTACGAAACAGTTCACCAGTTCAGCCAGATGTTTATTTTCCTTTTTCTCGCTTTCGGAAGGGGTTCCTTGTGTCACTGGTGTTCAGGGACGTGCTTGTCTAGAAAAGCCTGAGCAAGATTGCTGAAGCTCACACTAACTGCACCAGCTGCAGCATATCGTTTAATGACTTCCACGACTTCTGGCTTCAATATCTCTTCCTTGTTGGATGCATTACAGAGATAATACAGAGCCCCAATAGCATAATTCACCTACACAATTAGCTATAGTATGTTAGAACATCAAACTATATAAACACGCGTCCCAATATAACAACTTTTTTTTTTCCTTTTTAATCAAGTGTCAAAAAAGATTGCCTCAAATGCCACTTTCTCTGCCAAGAAACAATTGTTACACACTTTTTTATGATAGACTAGCTATAAACTTATCCAAGGGACCCGCCGTAAGCCTACAATGCCAGTAAGGGTTTCATGGAAAATAGAGGAACATAATAGGATAAGTATAATTATGCGGCCCAAGGATAGGCTAAGTAATGTATTTGCTTCAGCCCATATGTGAAAGTTAACATCGTATGAAAAAGGACGTGAATAGATTCAGTGTAATCAAGTATATGCAGGTGCGCTTTATTTTCCCCCTTAAAAAAGTTCTACATGTTGTGCAGGTCCCAAGCTTGAAGCAGTAAAAACACTTTTTCCCCGCTTACCGTGTTTCTAACAGGACTTGATAAACACTGAATAATAAGAGGGATCCCACTGCATTGAGTTACTGCAGCAGCATTTGCTGGATCTGTAGATAGCATGCAGTAAGTAAGATTTGCAATAGCCTTTATTAGTCAGAAAAATACTGGATCCTTAGCAAAAAGAGAACAAGAAAAGATACAACCATATTTGGTGGTGTGGGGTCTTTAGAGTTATCTGCCTAAAGGGTTATGGCTTTGATCATTGACTTACCAACACAAGCATTGCAGAGCCCTCCAACACCAAACTCCACAAGCTTCTCATTGGGCTCTGTTATGCAGTCCAGAAAGAGTTCTAAAACATTAAGCTGATCAATAAAAACTACTAGTTAATATGGCAGCGAAGAAAAACTACATATAAAGGAAAATAAATCCAGCAGTCATATGTGGAAGCTAAACCTGGCGTAGAAAAGTGAAGTTGAAAGGATCATACGCGAAGTTTGCCAAATTAGCAACAAATCTCTCTTTTGACTCTGTAACAACAAATGACCATCACTTAACTTTAACTCTCCAAGATGAGGCTTGATTAAGCTGGTGATACATGTCATAGCTATTCAATTTACTACAGTAGCAAGGATATCTAAGAAGGAATTCAGTATGCATGCAATAACTAGTTAATGGTAGTTGCTTTTTAGATGTTCTTTTGACAAAAGAAACCCTGCAACCATATGCTCCCTCCGTCCCACATAATTTTATCAACTTTCCTTTGTGGCCGTCCCACAAAAATTGCTCATTTCCAAATTAAGAAAGATTTTGTATGTACTTTTACATATTTACCCTTTTTACATTTTTTTATTCTGTTTCTCTCTCCACATTTAAATATCTATCAACTCATTTTCTCTCTCCTAACCCACTTTCTTGTACTTTTTTATTCATTTCTTTCCCCACATTTACTCCACTAACCCATTTTCTCTTCTGACTCACTTTCTTCCCCTCTCTAAAGGGTAGAATGAGAAAGATAGAATACATCACTTAAATCCTTAATCTGCATGCACAATAAAGTTGATCAAATTATGTGGGACAAACAGAATAGTACTTTCTCAAAGGCACTATTTGAAACGAAAATAGATATATAGATATGAAATGGAGGGATTAGGTACATACTTTACATGGAAGAAAAGAGAGTGCGGGTGGAAGACACATAGGTAAAATGCATGTGCAAGTATCATCCTTTTTTATATGGAACTCCATTCGTCATATTATATTGCATCTAAGCAAGTATATCACATTCCTCTGAAGATGTTGCCAAAGAATTTTAGGTTACATTTGACTGTAAAGCAAGTGATGCACTCAAAGAAATATGGTTAATTACACCCAAATCCCTGAAGTTTGGGTAAAATTACAAGCGTCTATAAGTTTAGAAAATAGGCGCTTATGTCCTTTGACCTAACGGAATACCCAAATACATAATGGAATGGTCGAAATGACCATATTGCCCATGAATAGTATTGTAATTCTCGATTTGCCCACAGAAATCAGTCTGTCCACCCCCTCCCCCCGCCGCCGTGCCCTCCTTCCCCCACCCCACCTAATTCAATTACAGCACATCCCCTTAAACAACACAAACAGTGCAAACCGAGTAATCTCAGCCGTCAATGTTTCCCTTCCACCACCACTTGCCTCCTGGCCTTCCCGCAAAAGGTCGCGGAATTTTCACAAGGCTGGAATCCTATGTCAAGGCAGTCGCTCGTGAATAGAGGTCGTGGCAGCGGCTCTCGGTAGTGGTGAGTGTGTAAGCGTAGGGCTGGGTGGGTGGGTAACCTGGTGATGGTGATGGTGAGGGGGGTGGCTGGATCTGATTTGGTTGCCGCGGTGGTGGGGTAAACGGGTGAGTGGTTGAGGTGGCGGGCGGCAGGGTTTGGGGGGAAGGGGCCACGAGTGGGGTGGGGGAGGGAGGGCGGGGGTGGTAGGGCTGAGAGGGGGTGGCATGGGTCAGGGGGAGGGGGCGCCGGAGGCGTGAGTTAGGGGTCAGGGGAGAATGAAAGGTAGTGTGGAGCTCTGCGGTTTTGGGGGGAGAGAGATGAGAATTAGGGTTTTCCATATTTTTTGAAAAGAAAGGTACTTTAAGGAAAGCATAAACCATATTAAGAAAGACAATATTTTGAAATAGAAAATTTGGAGAGAGATAGAATTAGAAATTAGAGTTTCAGATCTTAATTTAAAAATTTAGGTTTAAAATTTTTATATAGTATATGCCATTTGAAAACCCTAATTTTCAAATTAGGGTTTGCTATCTTGATGTGAAAATATACAGTACAAGGGCATTATTGCCATTTTAAAAAGATGTATTGATGACACATGAAAAAAGTACACTTTTTGGATGGATACCTAACGGATGGACACAAGTGTTAACTTTTTAACGTTTGTAGTCACGGTCTGTTACCTTTTGAAACTTAGTGTCATGGACTGCAATTTCACCCTAACCTCAAGGACATGGGTGTAATTAACTCAAAAAAATATACACCGAGCTGCTGCAACGCAAGTGCGCTACTCCATAGAAATATACGGCAACAAGGTCTAAAGATAATTTACTACTGTCTTCCAAAATTTTGATAGTACGGTACTACGGTCTAGTTAAGTGAATATGTGAATTCTTTTCACTTATAATTTTTAGATAATTGCATTCCACAACTTCGGATCACGGGCTTGATATGCACATACTATCATACCTGGCAAATGAGTTTACCATTTTCCAGAAACTATTCAGATGCTCAATGCAGCAGTACTATGGTATCAAATCAGCAGCCACCGGCATGAAATTACATAAAGCATATTAGAGGTTGAAGATGAGGCCCATCTAGCAGTTAAAGTTATGGTTATCTGAAAACCAAACTGTCACAGGTCTTGGAATAGAGGTAGGGGCCAAGTCTTCAAATGAGGAAATAGGTTACCAAGTGAGAGGTACCATATCAACAGTACAGAATCTTCTCATCACATGATCTCCTATATCATGCTAATCTGACAACTTCCTGGGGGAGAAGGGGGGCAGCAGAAGGAGTTTTTTTTTTTCTTTTGTGTGTGTGTGTAATCTTAATTTACTGTCTGCAGATAACAGCACTTATTTGCTCACAGCAGTAAGATATCATCATGAAAGCTTGCTCAAACTCGTCCACCTGGGCTCTTCACTTGTCAGGGAATCAAACGATAAGGTCAAAAACCAGAAAGGTGCTGAAATAGCAGAATACGGGTATGAATCATCGAGTTGCCAACCAATTTTATTCTGTTTCAGAGTCATGCAGCTGTTTACTTCAAAGCATTAAGTAGAGCAAGATGGTGGCACAATTCCTACCCGAATTCTGTCATCTACAAAACGGAAACTTAACTCGATAACGGCAGCATAAAGTTCTCCTCAATGATAAGGCTGCATACCCTGCAATAGCGAGAGCCTGGGGAACCCATTTTTCACATGACCATGTTTCGTGTTAGAAATAGTAATTCTTTCCACTTCAAAATCTCATCTAAATTCGTCACAAGCAGGTGGGCAAATACCAAACCAAATGCAGAATCAAGCAGCCAAGTAAAACATGCACATATTGCCCTAGCATGTAATAACACTTCCAATATTCAAAAATAAAAAGAAGAAAGAAAGAAAAAACATTTATTGTCCCTTCAAATTGTTTTAACAAATCCTTATAACAGCGGTACTCTGAGCATTACCACCTTTCCAAGTTATCATAGATCCCAGATAGATGAGAAAAATACAGGAATACAATTTCAATACAGCATACCTTCACTAGATGCATTCTGGAATTGAGTCACTAATTCCTACAAAGAAAATAGAAGATGATAGCTGGTATCTTCACAACTACTCCAGATCAACGTGGACTTAACAAAATGAAGAAAAAGGAAATAATAACAGATTTCCACGATCACTCCTATTACTAAATCACTCCTATTACTAAGCAGAAACATTGCAACTGTTGCAAGAAAAAACTCAGATGAGCAAAATATAATGCAGCCAATAAAGCGTGTTTGATGAGCCCCAAAAGTACAAATATATGAAGCATACCTGAAGATATTGCACCCTAGGAGTTCCATATTTTCCTGTACGCTCTTCTTGCCTCTGACTGTTGGTGAACATGTAGGCTGCACAACTAAAAAAAATCAAAAAATAGGATAGCAAATTTAAGTAGAGCAGCGCCAAGCACGAGACTTATTGCGAGGTCAGGGGAAGGTTATACGAACGTTGGGTTATTAGGATATGAAGCACAACTTCTTTATTGGTCAACAAAAGAATGTAGCACAATAATCACCTCTACAAACCGGGAGGTCGAGTTTTAAGAACAGCATATTATTGTATTGATAACAGGGAAGGAGTCAGAGGCAAGAATGCTGTACTTAATAGTCCATAGTTTCAGGTCCAATGGCCTACTGCTACGAGCTCTTTCAAAAATTTCAAGCCTGTCATGTGAAGTCAATAATTTCCACCACCACATTATTTTTTCCTCTTTGTCTCATCCATCTTCGCTTAAAACATCGCTAGATTGGTAGCATAGATGAGAGCGGTGAAAGTGAATGGCCGTTCCCTTTGTAGAAAGATCAATGGACATTGAAAGCCAGCCAGCCCTTCCATAAAGAAGATTCTGAGGATGAAATGAAGAGGGGCCTGTCCACATCCGAGACAAAAACCGAAGTTGTTGATCAAGGAGGACTATGCTCATGTACTAGTATGTCGTCCTGGCCATTGTCAAATTACTAGGAAATGTGTACCATAGTGCTTAAACAACTAGTTTTCTTGCCTCCTCCAACCAGTTAGCTGTTGCTTGGGAGGCGTTCCCCTTTTTCCCTGACTTGACATCAACTTCCATATTTCACTTTAGGAGTACATCCATGTTTCACTTTAGGACGCTTAACTCGTAATGTAATGCTTCCTCTTTGACCTGACCCAACTTTGCAGTTAGCATTCAAATAACTCGGTCAAAGGACAGTGAGTGAAGTTCTAGTCTCCGTAGTCTAGGTGTCACGACCTCTCCTCCTTATGCATGCCATTAGTACCAAATGTTACTCACCTCTTTATGCTCCAACCTAGGAGTGATCTGATGACTAAACCATTGACATTCAATGAATGCTCGATATCATGTCAACATAGCATTTCATAGTTTAGCCTAATACCATCACAAAGATTGGCATTGAAATCGCATTCTCCTACACGTTAGATAAAAAGGTTGTTCGCTGTATAGCAAGAGGGATTATTAGGATACTACTAAGGTATCGATGTCCATTGGTGTCTTTTCATGTTATAGCATCACGTCAATAAGGTCACAAACTCGAATTCCTCCTCAAAAATACAAATCATTTGCAAGCTTGATTACTAATATTGTAACAGCAATAACCAAAATAATTCAGACAAACCAGGTGTTGAACCGATAATGAGAAAAGAAGAGAGAGTAGAGTGACACAAATGGAGTGGAGTTGTACTTGTTGAAGGTTGACTTAGAAAGGGAACCTGAAGGTTAGAATAAAAAGGGACACTTCTCTTCTTACTTTCTCTGAATTTCCCTGATTTTCAGAAAAAGGTAGTGCTGCATAGGACTGTTACAAGCTAAAGTATTCTCAAAATTCTCAAAAAGCTCAAAAGCTTCTTGGAATCGGTGAGACTTACTGGCAGTGGTAGCAATCTTCGCTCTGGTGAGTGTGTGGTGCTTCTTATCCGGGATATTGGATGAGGTGTAACAACAACATGAGTGAATAATGGTCGAACAAGAAATTATTTCAAAGATGGACACAAATATGTAAGGACGAAACTTTCAAAAGTTACATATATACTATTCCATTAACCATGATAGCCAACAATAACAAGGATGCATTTTTTAAGAGTGTTCGATAATTACATCATATTGAATACCAATCAAATATCTCTTTTCAACATAAGTGACCATACAATCATTCATAAACTCATCTTCAATTGAATTGTGCAACCGAGTCTTGCGAAGGCCCAAAGCGCAAAATAGACTTTCCAGCGACTCGCAAAATCAGTGCCAAAGTTATAGGCTTGTAGACCAATGGATACAAAACATTTATTCTTCTTTGCGACCATCTTCTCCTCAAGACCCGTAATTCCTTTTACATTTGAGAATTTGTTGTTAGCACGCACATCCACGACATAAGTATCAAGCTCATAGTTAAGTCTCAATAGTTCTGTACTAGATAAATCAGCCGGACAGAAGTTGACGAGCCAAATCAACTTTTTCTTGTCAAAAGTGGAGAAGGAATCATATGGATTCCGTGCACTGTGCGGTCATGCAAAGAAGTAATTCAATGTTTCGTTATGTGAAAGATTGAAGTTGCATGTCAATGACCGAGTAAAACAATCCCACTTGGTAATGGTGTTGGTTTGTAACTCCATGTATGTGATGCTTAGATCGAAAGATGGGTTCAAACTCTGTGTCCATATTAGGAATGGAAATCTTGTGCTTTTTACAAAATGAACAAGTTTCATCAAGAAGATCATTCCACCCATCTTCTCTTATCTTTTGCAGTTGTAACTTGGATTGACGAGATCCATGGAATTCACAATATCTTAATCTTTACATTGTAATGTCTATGATAATACAATGGTGACACCCAAGATTTATTTATTTATTTAATCAGAAGAAGAGATGACGCAAAGTTAAAAGAGTACATTGTTGCCAATAAAGTTCTTGCTTCACACTTTTTTCCCATCCCTGATGTATCGTCAATTAGAACACATGCAGTAAAAGGGACAACAATAAGACTCCCCAAACGGCAATAATGTGAGCTCCAACGTGTATCCCAGCCCATATAAGCATAGTTTTCTTATTCAATCCTCGCTCACTTTGAAATTCACCGGTAACAAGTGCATTCAATACAGAATCAGCTTGCTCCTCAAGCAGTTTTACAAGAAGCCACGACCAAGTTTACCACAGTTGAAACCGTGAGGAAAAGAGTTTCAACTAGGTCATGAATTGTTGCAACATCAACCGGTGCAAGTTGAAGTTAACGTGCAAAGCAAATGAACATAAGTTGAAGTTGAAGACTAGAAATGCTTCAAGTTTATTATACGTTGCTTGCTGCACTAAATGTGGGTCATTTTTATTACATTAGTACTAAAACTTTTACATGCCATTTTTGGTCTCCCTCGACGTGACATCCAGAATCCACCCCTGAATCCTTGTCAAGCTAATCTCATGAGAACTCCTGTCCTCTAGATTCGGTTGTCACTCTGATTCCTACTAACTCCGCTGTAATGCCTTTAGCTATGACCGAGCAAATACCGCTGAGTCAGGCCGAGTCGACTCAATATGGACTCAATTTCTTAGCTGTCGAGTTGGTGTGGTTTCTTTCTTTCTCTTTGTGGCAATACAATATCTATGAACTGGGTAATTTGATCTAAAGTTGGTGTGGTTTCTTTCTTTCTCTTTATGGCTATATGATATCTATGAACTCGGTAATTTGAGCTAGAAAATCGATTTGTGTTTTTCTTTTGCTGATGGTTGAAAACTGCAACGTTGGTGTAACTGGAAAGCGTCCAACGTTTGCATCCGAGAATATGTCTCTTCAGGTGATGGCTTATTTCTTTTGAGAATTGGTCTTCTGGTAATGGTTTGTCTTAGCAGTCGAGTTGGTGTGGTTTCTTTAATTTGAGTGAAATTTGTTAACAATTCTTAATCGATTCATGAAGATAGCTGGATTAATTGTTTGTTAATGTCATCCCAGAATCTCTAATTATTCAATAAGCATTTCTCCTCAGCTAAGGTGATTTCCATCTCATTAGAAAGCAGCAGTGGTGCTCAAAACCCATATAACATTTTCTTTTGCCGTCAACATTTGCATCTTTTATCGATTTATGATATGTTATAGATAACTAAATCGGAAGAGGCCTTAAAGTCTCCACCAAACTTTGTTATTCTTGAAAGATCTTTTCTCGTTTAGAAAGCCCGCTCCTTGTGATAAAGGGGTGCATAAGCGTACTCCATGAATGGGTTTTTGGGTCTGAAATTGATGTTAAATAAAAAAGAAATCAGATTTACTGTTAACCTTTGAAGCCCTTGAAAATCCCACTAATAGTCTCGATCTTCTCTTCCATCAAAGGGTTGATTGCTTTTCTCAAGTCCAAGTCGAGTTAGAGAACATATGTCTATTGATCATAAGCAGTATAAACAATTGTGTCTAGCTCGAAAGGTTGTGGTTAATAGTACACCACACTTAAAAACTACTATCACGCGCGCGGGGCGGGGTTGGGATGAGGGGGAGGGGCAGGGCAGGCATTTGGGCATTGGACTTAGATGAGACTCCATAAGTGATTTTAGATAAAGAGCATTTGAAGCAAGATAGTGAATCACATCGTATACTCTCAGAGGTTTGGTCGTCTTATGACCTCCAAAGTCTTTCAAATCCCGCCAGAGATGTTCAGCCAAGTCTTCCCTATTGACGGGATCTTATTGTACCTCCTTCATCTATAACATGATCCGCTTTCTATGGTTGATGGATGATCAATTTTGGTGGAGACATAATCTAAAAAATTGAAGGCACATTTCTTCGGTAAGTGCCATGATTGTAGCACAGTAAATTCTCATGAAACCTGTCATGTTATTGGTGCTCATAAACCTTCACTTGGGAACATCGATCTCATTGAAAGATCAAAATTATCAAATCCCTCTCATATAATATGGTCGAACCCTATTCGCACTAGATTCTCAATTAAATTTTCTAAAGAGCAATGTGTGATTACTTGGGAGAAGCGATCGAATCGTCTCGCGAGTACAACAGACATCCAATGCAATGTGCAAATCATTTGGTTATCATAGATCACCATACCAGTGCTGTTTTGCTGCTAGAAGTGGGGAAATTTTGAGCTCATGTCCCTTCAATAGAAAAGTATGCTTGCCGGCCAGGGTGTCCAGATCTAGATTTGTGGACAAATGCAAAATCCAAGAAGACAGGTGGATGTTAATTGAATGCCAGTTTTTATCTTGGTGAAATTGTCATAGAAGAATGTCCAAACCATAAGCTCAAGATTTCTTTAGTGGACTCACCAAGCTTTCAAGCCTCCCTCCCTAGGGTGGTTTGTTACATGTTTAGGGGCGTAGTAGTCACATACCCCGGAAGGAAGAAACAAATTCGTATTTCCTACCAGTTGGCTATTTGTCTTCCTTTAAGAGAAGAACAAGAGACTCTACCTCTGATACATAAATGGAAAACTCGACACATTTCTATGTCATCCTATGACTCCTCCGCTTTTTTTGGATTCATATTGTGGTTGCGGCAAGAGACCAAAGAAGAATACCTTTTTTTCTCGGTTCACATTGGTCTCTGATTAATGGTATACTAGTCTTACATATCCATTGTTTCAGATCTTTTTTTTTTATGGATACGCACAATGGAGGAGCAATGGACAAGGGTTTTGAGAAGATGAAGGGAAGATAAATACTTGACCAATGTGGAGATGGAACATAAGACTTTGGGTTATAATCCCATGGCAATGTGGTGGTGGTGGCGGCAGCAGTGGTGGAAGTTGGGAAGTTTAGAGAGAGAATGTGGACATAAATGACAAGGATCAAAGTTGTTTTCAAGAGTTGTATACTATGCTGATCCTGATTCAGATTCCAATTTAGTTCAGAGGAAATGTCTATATAAGGAAAGACGATGGACAATTGGGTGGATAACTCACTCCAACAACGAAGAGGTTTCAGTGTAAAATTGCACGATTGGCACGCCATTTGTTTATACAAGTATGACAAGGGCTTCCTTAACCTAGGCTTCCCATATCCTCATAATGTCCTGCTGTATTGTCAATGGTCCGTACATATACATCTCAAGGAGGATGGATCTTTGTATGCTTTGTCTTCATCATGATGCCGGTACGTATCTAGGCGTATATTTCATAGATGCTCACTTCCAGGGAAAAGTTAAAAGTGAGGCCCTTTACTGATCAAGCCCCAGACAAGTTTGTATGCCACCATTGTAAAGAGTAATATAAATACAGTGGCAGGTCTCTGGACCGGCATAATAGTGCCCCCGTGGTCAGAGACTCTGAAACCACAACTAACAAAATGGCAACCTATGCTTACTGACCCTAATGTCCTCCAGTATCCAACCCCCTAGTGTTGCAAGCTAATTTTACGGCTGTGCCTAAGAAACTCAGTCATGGACGTATGATCAAAAGCCTTTAACCTTATGAGTTTGTGACCAAGAAATGGTCAGAAAGTCCATGACCTCATTGGCTATTGGTACTTTTCGGTGGTAGCTGTAGGTGATGTTATGTATATTGTCAACGGAAGGATGGGCACTTACCAGTGGTACCCTAAGGTGGTTGGGTGTTCAAAAGGAAAAATGCTTTTGCGTTACAATAGAAAATTTAGTTTGGCAAGGTCTCCGGATTGGTTCATGTTGGCCACGCAGTTGAATTTGACAAGGTCTAGTCTTTCATTGTAACTAATTGCAAAAGTAAGCCACGAGATTTGGGATAGAAGATGATAGAGCGGGAGTTCACAGTTGAAAATGATTGCAAAAATGATCGAGACCCTGCCCTTAAGAAACACAAAGAAGATGGGTCTATAATTTGAGTTTGTTGATGAAGAAGACCGAAGGGGGGTAGATCTTTGTCCATGCTTTTCATGCAATGATGTAGGTTATGCGAATAAAGGAGAGACAACAATTGTTGAGTGATTAAGTTTGGACATCATATTTGATAAGATCTCATAAGTGAAGCTATGTAACTTTCGGATGGCAAAACTAGAGTTCAAGTGACTAAAGTGAGGCTCAAATGTCAATTTGTATTGAGTTTAAAGTCCAATTTGGATTATTTGGTTATGGACCTGAGGCTGCTATTTTTCCACCTGGGTTTAGATGTCACACCTTGGTGTTATTTGAAAAGGCTAGTCATATAGCCAAAGCATGTATGACTTTTGCCAAAGTAATGCGTGCTTTAGGGTGATTGTACCGTCTGTTTCTATAGCTGCATGATGCTTTGGCAAAAATCAATATGTGCTTCGGCATTAGTGCCCCGCCATTGAAAATTTATATAGACACGAAGATGAGTTTGGTGTAATTTGGAAAGGCTACTCCTATCGCCAAAGCATGTATGGCTTGCCAAAGTAATGTTTGCTTCATGGTAGTTGTACTACCTATTTTTATAATTGCACACCACTTTGGCAAAGTTCATTTGTGCCTTGGCATTAGGACTAGCCTTTGACCATTAATGTCGACAGG
This sequence comes from Escallonia herrerae, assembly GCA_033070095.1. NCBI lineage: Eukaryota > Viridiplantae > Streptophyta > Magnoliopsida > Escalloniales > Escalloniaceae > Escallonia > Escallonia herrerae. Next base: position 33,980 of record JAVXUP010003757.1, on the reverse strand, counting down.
AAGTTTGAGGAAGGAATAAAACAGCTAAATGAGATATTCACAATCAAGAACGCTGTTCATGATTGAAACAAGATGGTCAAGCTTGGATCCTATATTAAACGAGCCTCACTTTTTAGTTTAAACCATTGTTATTAAAGGCGCAGGTGCACCAAAGGCCTGGTGGGTCTCTATGCGTAAGGCACACGTAAGCGCCTTTTAGAAAAATAAATAGATATTACTGCATTAAACCAATAAAGCACGTAAAAGTACCGAAAATGGCAATTTAACATACTTCGAACACTATAAAAGTATCAAATCCAACGAGGAGTTGATTCTAAACAATTAGTCATTCTAAGGCTTGCAGGACTTGTGTCCAGCTTCACTCAATCCGTTTGAATCAAAATGAAGGGAAAGATTGATCATGGGATCGCTGTGCAGCCTTGGCACACAATCCCCTTCTTCTGTCATTTGATTTTATCAGCATCATAGATGCAGCCTTATATCACATAGAGCTAGAGAGAGACAACTACGAACCTACTGGTGGTAGGCGGCAAGAGTAGCAGCTGGCAGCCGTGAGACTAGGAGCCGATGACGATGCAAGCAGCAGCCGATGAAGCAGTAGCAGGCGGCAACTGGAGCAACAGCCGGCGGCAACAGGAGCAGCAGCAGGTGGTGAGGGAAACAACAGCCGGTGACGAGGCGAGCAGTAGCCGGCGACGGGGACAGTGAAATGCAAGACAATTGATTTGATTGATTGGGGATTTGGGTTCAGGTTTTTGGTTTAGAAAAATAGATTAGAAGAAATGGATGATGCCACTGTGGCAATAATCCAAGATTTTTTTAATTTTTATTAGGCCCGTACTTTAAAAATAACTATTAAACTTACCTTCACTATTTGAAAATGTTAGAGGTGTCAAAAGGCCAGCGGCCGCAGGCTGGCCCGACCAGGCCCGGCCCTCTCGGTGAATAGTGACAGCCCTAAAAAAAGGTTTTGGGCTTGGCTTGAATCAGGCCGAGAAATTTCGGAAAAAAGCCCTGGCCAGGTCCGGCTCTAAAAAGCTTGGTTTTTTACCCGGCCCGATTCTGGCAGGCCCCACGGTTTTCAAATTCAATTTTTCCCCCAACGGTTATATTCTCCATTATTTCTCTAAATTTCACTTTTACCCCCAACAGCAATATAACAACTAGTTTGGGGGTATTTTACTCTAACTTAATTTTTCAACTCTTTTAAGGATTTTTACACTCTTACCCTCTCCAACAACTATAAACGAATAGTTTTAAGGGACATTTTGGTCTTTTGTGAAGTTTCAAAAATCTATAAATTCACATCATTTCTTTCTAATTTTCACACCAATCTTCTTACTCTCTTTTATCTAAACATTCTACATTTCTACAAGCTTTGCTACATTTCTCTCTCCAATTACTACTCTTGCTAATTACTACTCTTATTTACTAATTAGTACTCTTACTAATTATTACTCTTGTTAAATTCTAATTACTAACTACTCCTCTTATTAATTTGTTACTCTCTAATTCTTTTGTCTAGTAATTACTAATTAGTGAATTTTTATTTATTAATTACTATTACTAAATTCTTTTTAATTACTAACTCTCTCCAATTTTGAATTTCAAATTACTCTTATTCATTTGTTACTCTTTAATTCTTTTAATTGTTATTTCTAATTACTAATTACTGCTCTTATACTTGTGTATTTAGTTACTCTCACTATTTTTATTTTCCAATCTAGTAAAAAAGTTTAGCGTCAAATATGGCTGGATTACTGAAGAAACTGAAGCGTGGATCATCATCACGAAAAACATCATCATCATCACAAGCACCACCACCAGCACAAGCGCCAGCACCACGGCCATCACAAACACCAATCCAAGCACCACCACAACCATTCGTTCCTGGACGAATGAGTACAGGCTGTATGATAGATACCCAAGCCAATTGGGAGTTCAATCAAAACATTCCAGATTTTGAATACACGCCTTCACAAGACCCCCCGCATTATAGTCAAGGACGCAGCTCGGTTGGCGAAGCTACTACTCCGTGGCATAATCTTAACCCTATGCCTGGTCATGATGAAGAAGGGCCGAGCAATGCCTCCGGTAATGAGCCAGAAGTCCAAAAGGGAAAAAAAGAAAGCCGAGTGTTGGAATCATTTTGATGAAGTTATGGTGGACGGCATCCGAAAAGCTCGATGTAAGTACTGTGCTAAATTATTTTCGTCTGGTAGTGGTAATGGACATCTTAACAGGCATTACCCTCAGTGTGCACCTCGACAAGGCCACGTCGAACCTACCCAAACGCAGTTATCTTTTGACGGTAAGTTATTTGTTTATAATCAGCGAGAGCAAAGAGACGGTCTCGCTGAATTTGTTATTCACGATGAACAAGCCTTTTCTTTTGCCGATAATGCTAAGCACTCTAGATATATGAACACATACGTTCAACCTTTGTACAAAAAGGTTCATAGAAACACAACTAGATCCGATGCACTCCGACAGTATAATGCTGCTAAAGCACGCCTGATCGATTATTTCGATAAATTTGACGGTAAAGTTAGTCTTACTTCTGATATTTGGCAATCTCCGTTTACTTTTGTTAGTTATACTTGTGTGACGGCCCATTGGATTGATGCAGATTGGATTATGCACAAGAGAATCATCGCTTTCGAGCTCTTTCCTTTTCCGCATGATGGAATGAACATTGCTACTATTATATTAAAAGCATGTACCACGTTTAAATTAAAGGATAAGATTATGAGTATTAGTTTTGATAATGCTTCTAACAATACAGCTGCTGTTGATGCTTTAGAGGAGAGCCTCAAACCTGTACTTTCTGGTAAATTATTTCATGTTCGTTGTGTTTGTCATATAATTAATTTAATTGTTCAAGATGGTTTAGCTGCTGCAGGAGATATTCTTGTCAAAATGAGGGGTATGACAGCGTATGTTAATAGTTCGAGTCCGAGAACACAACAATTTAAAACGTTGTGTGTTGAATATAATATGCCTCGCAGGAGAGCAGTTACAGATGTGGTCCACAGGTGGAACTCTACATACCATATGCTTTTACACATTCTGGCATACAGAGAAGTCTATACGCATTTTCTACTAACCTTGTTCCCAGCCGGCTTGCCAACTCAAGAGGAATGGCAGATGGCCACATACCTAGCTGAATTTTTGGAGGTATTTTACACGTCTACCAATTTATTGTCTGGTACGTACTATCCCACCTCTCCTCTCGCTGTAATAGAAATTCTCAAGATGGCTACAATGTTAACAAAATGGAGATATATAGGACCCTTTAAGGAAATAGTAAAAGTGATGGATAAAAAGTTTAATAAATATTGAGTGTGAACTGCCTGTTGTTTTTGCTGTGGCTACTTGTTTAGATCCTAGGTTAAAGTTGCATGGCGTGAACGTCTCGATACAAGAGATATCGAAATTAATGTGCTACCCAGTAGAGGACACAACCGCACTCACAGCGAAAGTGAGCAAGACATTTGAGGAACTGTTCAACCTCTATCGTAATTCTGCTGACGTGCGCGGGCGAGCTTCATCATCGACTGCTGAGAGGTATTATGCGCCATACCTTAAGGGCTTTGAACATCTAGTAGCAAGACAACTACCAGGTGAAGGTACTTCTAATTCGGCAGGTTCGTCTACTTTTTCTTCTTTTAATGAGATTGGTGTATATTCAAATACTGATCATTATTCTGATTTATCAATGCAAGAACAGGTTAATTTTAATTTGTTAAATTTTTGGAAACAAAATCAAAACATGTATAAAACTTTATCCCAAATTGCACGGGATGTACTGCCAGTGCAAGCCTCCACGGTTGCTTCAGAGTCGGCATTTTCAGCGAGCGGGAGGGTTTTGGATGACAGGAGGAGTCGTCTTAACCCCGAGTCGCTCGAGCTATGTGTATGTTGGAAGGATTATCTTGATGCGAAATACCGCGAGCAAGATAAACCGATTGATGATAGGAAGAGCAGTGACTCGGATATTGAAGTACTTCCGGATGATTAGGTAATTTCTTTTTATTTTCCTTCTCTTAAGTTTTAAGAATAAATTTTTTCAAAATTTATAGTTTTTTCATATATATATATATATATATATAATAATTTTTTACAAGCAAGATAGATATTTTTTCGTATATATAAAAAAATAGGTAACTTCGCCTGTTTGTTTACAAGCAGCCGGTCCCAAGCCCGGATAAAAGGAGGAGGGCCTATGAACATATTTATCTTTAATTTAACTCTATATGGACGTTAATAATTTATATACATTCATAAATACTAGCCTCACTTACTTTTATTTTCTGACAAAAACAATATATTAATATCATAGATTCTTTTATACTCACTCATAACCATCCTATATACATATGAGAGTCATATATATATATATATATATATATATATATATATATATATAAAATTTTGTATTTGAGACCAAGTAGAGAGAAAAAAACTATTAGTCAAAATCTATACTTATTACTTAAGATCGTCTCAGGAATTAACATGTATCAATCTCATCCAATTAATTTGATGTATTCTTGTTGGACATCGACGTAAATAAATAACAAGGAGTTGGGAACCAAAAAAAAATATTTTTTTGGGCCCAGGCCTGGACCTAAATATTGGGCCTAGGGCCAGGGCTTGGACTGGGCCCATATATATCCAGATTTCAGGCCCGATCGACCTATTTTCGCTGAAGGCCCGTTGGGCTTGGGCTAGGTCAGCCCAAGCCCAACCCATTGACACCTCTATCTCCTTTTTGCTTTGAGCTTTGTTATGAATAACTTGTTCTCAATGCTATGACTTATGAAATTCAATTTTCGTCAAATTCGTTTGACCTTAGAATTTGCGATGTTGATATCGTTTGTTTTAGAGATTGTCATTATTTCGTAAACTCCATGTATTGTTTGACATATCTGATATTTGATTGTGTGTTAAATTGGAATCTTTATTTTGATAACTCTATGAGCCATGTCACAGTGTATGTGACTTATGTCTGACTTATCCACGTGGATTGAAACGTGGGCTAGCTCAGGAGAGTTGAGCTAGAGATCGCGATCTTACTTTCTGAATCGGCCTCATATGTCAGTATTGACGTATGTGACCACTTTTCCGAATGGCTCTCTAGTATCTGTCTCCGTACTTAGATATATTTTGACATTCGAAATGTAGTTTGATGTTCGTTTCGTTTGAATTTTTGTGCTTCCGAAATTTCGTTTCTTAGACATTTTTGCTTCCGTTTGATTGGTCCTTGAGTGACCTTACTGGGTATTTGGCTTATTCCCTTATTGTTTCTCCTTTCAGGTGATCAGTAAGTGGGACTTTGGGATCGAAGGCTAGCTGAGTAATCAAGAGTTAGCTACCTTTATTTCAGAGTTAGTACTGATATTTTGAGTGTAATGTTTGAGACATATTGTTATTATTTAGGTTTTATTTTGAGAAACTCTGTGTCGGATAACTTAAATTATACAAAGGTTTGGGGCCACTGTGTTAGATAATGATGTATTTTTGAAAATTATTAGTGTATGCTCTGAATTACCATTTTGTAGTCTTCTGATAAGTATAGGATTTTATTTGATTTCTGTTTATCTGGCATTAACGCTCCGAAAATAAATTCGGATGTTACACCTGCCACAACAAACCACCAAAAGGCCCCACAACAAAACCATCGCCAATAAGCCTACCGCCACAAACCCTAATTTTCAACAGCCTAACCGCACCACGATTTTTCATGGATGCCAACAATCCCACCATTGCCTTAAAACCACTCTTGATTGACTACTTTTACTTTGAATAAGTAGAAAATTCAACCATTCCTTTACCACTTTTATGGGCGAGGAGAAAGGAGCGACTGAGGTGAGTATCGCCGCATCACCTAACAGGCCCAACCTCACTTCAAAAACTCTCTACCATCCTTTCTTCACACCTCTGCCTCTTCCACCCTAATTTTCGGCAAAGGTAAGCTCCAGCAAAGTAGGTGGTGGTGGTGGTGGTGGAAATCAATGAAATCGGTAGCTGTGGTGGCGAATTCTTCAGGTTCGGGGGTGGGGGAGAAGTTGTGGTGGCAGCCACAAATGGCACATCATAAGAATGTGGGGGCGGCGGGGGTAGCGGTGGAAGATGGCGAAGGAGATCAGTGATGGCTTGATGGCGATGGAGATCACTTGTTACGACGAGCAATAGTGGCCGCAGTTTGGGTAAGGAGGAGAGAGAGGAGAAAGGAGAAGGGAAAAAGGGAAGAGAGAATACAAAATATATTTTATGATACCACTTGAAAGGGCATTTAGGTAAATGAACTTCAATTTTAAACTATGTGAAGTCAAAAGGGTATTTGGGTCTTTAAAATATAATTTTGAACTTGAAACAATTCCCGCTCAAAAATAGAGTTAAGGTGGAAGGAAACCGTCTAATGTGCATATTTTTTAATAGTAGAGGTAGGTTTAGTAGCTATTTTTAAAGCAATGGGCGTCACATTGCAAAACACTGAAAGAATTGGAGGTCAAAAAGCGATTACCCCTAGAGAGCATGTCTAATTGTATATGAGGCACATTTACTGCATTGACTTGCGCCTGGATATAAAAGCGCACATGCTTTTTCTAACATTAATTCAAACTTGGATATTGAGTAAACAAATAGGTACAGACGAGTCTTGAACAAGCCAATTTGTCGGCCTATTCCTGAATGCTTAGTTCATTTACGACCCTAGAAGCAGGTCAGTCATTTGACTGTTAGTGTTAATGGCCCATGAGAATGCTTTATCTAACGACGGCGTGAAACCTTATATACAAATTAGTATGTTCTAAATCCCCCATTCTTCTCTCACCTATGGGTGAAACACGATCATTAGTCGGCTACAACAACTAGAATCATACACTTGATTCTAACCTACAAAATTCAAAGACTTAAAGAATCAAATAATACTATGCTTAGTAAAATGAATGTATTTTTTCCGCTCCACTAAAAAGAAGGCCTGATCTTGGCTACTATACTTGGCCGAAGTATATTGTAAAAAAAAAAAAAAAAGAAGGTTTGGTAATGAATTTTGATTCGATTGGATTGAATCGAGGAATATTTTGATTGGATTGAATCTTGATCCTTTGATCTAATAGTGATCCAACTTGTCAATTCTAGAATATATCATATGGTTCCGATCATTTTATGACCGTTTAATATGTTATAAGATTATCACATGTTCCCTACTTTGTCATTTCACCTCCCAATCAAACTGCTTGAGACAGTCAGAATCATACAATATTCTCTCATCTCATGCACACAAATAAACACAAACAACCATATGCAGACAAACTCTCGAGCTCTTTATCTCTGCCTCAACATCAAATATAATAAGAGAAACTCATTGAAAAAAAATTAACAAAGTAAATTCTTACTTCTGAATTTTAACCATCAGCAAACCAGCTTTTTAAAATTGCATGGGACACCTAAAATGCCATTTGGACGAGAAATTAAACTAAGTTCAAGTTACGAAGAATATGTCAAGTCACAAGGACCTAAACGAAAATTTCTAAATTTAGATGGCATGGAAAATTTACAATTGATATGAAAAAGTCCATCTTTAGCCTCACAAGTACTTTTTTGCACCGTGATTTGTTGCTAAAAGCTTAGAATTTTGTCACTAGGCATTTTTTTTATCAAAAAATGAGTGTATGGACAAGTATATAAAGGTGCTAAATAGGCAATGACATAAAATATGGTCATAAGATAAATATTGCAAGGGCACATTTAAAAGTGTTACATAAATTTTATGGATCTTTGTGTAATTGCTTCAGAAATTTCAGGTCAAACTATAACTTCACAAAGTACAATATATAACAATTGAATTCACATGCCATATGATCAAAATGGATTTTCATTTTGGGCTGTCAAATTCAGAAAACATTTATACATAAACGCCTTATTATTCCATGCACCCCCGATCGCCGCCATGGCACACACAGCAGACAATGGTGTGAATATTTGTCCCAAGAATCTAACCAAGGCAACTCGAAGCTAGTCTTCCTTAATAAGCGGCAACACCCATTCCAGGTTTTGATCATATTCTTCCTTAATATGCATGCTCAAGTAACATATATCAAGATTAACAATTTTCCATTTCCACTCAGTTTTAATGTACTCTGAAAGTCCACCCATTATGCAAGAGCTTCTATGGGGGTAATGTTAATTTCGAACTACGTTAAATGTTAGGGGACTTAAAGAGATTAATACCCATGAAAACTTAGTAAGCAAAATGGTGTTTTTGCAATGGAAAACTCCGTACAAGCAGACAAATTTGGCTATAATAGTAGACATTTTGATGGGTTATTGGTTACAGTCAGACCTAATTCATATCTAGTATTAGGAATTGCAGATGCCAACAAACTATTGCATGATGCCAATCATGTGATTGCAAATTTATCAAACTAGCTAAAGTCCCGTGCTATGCAGGGGAAGGGTGTTAGTTAAAATTCCGAGCTAAGCACGAAAATGGTATTAACTAATTATGAAATGGAAGAATGGAGGTCACGGGATTGGATGATTAGAGTTCATCGGGTTGAAAGTTATTTTGTGGCCAATTAAAATTTAACACCTATTAAATTTTATTTTAAACCTCTAAGAATTCAAGAAAATAGGGTTTGGGGTTTGGAAGGCATAGAATGTCGTCCAAATCCAAATATATATAGTATAGATTAGTGGGATTGGACCTAATTAAGTTGCACTAAGAGTTTAGCAGCAGTTATTGACTCATCCCCATAGAATAAATGAATAACTGGTGGAAGGGTTGTATTTAGATTTGCACTCGAAGTACCACGGACTAGTTTTGCAATGGAACAACATAAGCTTTTTGAAACATCTTTTACCTCTACTGTTTATACTCTTATTCCGAATCTGTTTTGCTCAGGGAGATTCTGAAACAGTCATTTAACATTCATTAAATGATTTTAATCCACAATGTCACATGCAGAGGGCTCTAATGGTATTACTACATGGCAGTGAAATTGCTATATATGCCGCAAAAGATTTAGATTTGAGTGTTTGTGCAGCTGGGTAAAGCTTGCAATTGTAAGTGCCTACATCAATTTTGCTTGTCCCTTAGAAGCAATAACTGAGGCTGATCAACTTGTATAAGCTCTAACATAGTGTTTTGTTTCTTAGTGTTGAAACGATTACAACAATTATTGCGCTACCACATAACACGTAGTGAGTTCGGAAACATACCGTATGAAGTCTCCGAATATTCCGACGTAGGATCCTTGTTGTTACGAGCCTCCAACACGCTTGATCTTTTTCGCAGGTACGAAAACGGCTACTAGAGTCGAGTTCTTCGTCCACGAACCAAATCCTAGAGCTTGGTGATTGCTCTAGAGAGAGTGCTATAGAGAGAGGGTTATTACTATTGACTTGTGATTTATTGGGATATCTCTAGCCTTTATATAGAGATACAATTAGAGACTGGCTTTACCTCCAACTCTTAGGAGATAAAGATTGTATTTATCTCAAACACTTAAGAGATAAATATTCTCTAAATAACTGTATTTATCCAAACTAACAAATACACATTATCTGTTAGTGGGCGGATAATGGGTCCACTGACCCAATTTATTAACAGCTCCCACTCGCCCACACACAGGGCAAATAAATCGTACAGTCCCTCTTTATCTCTCGTCCACTCATCTCCTCATACAGGAAATGGAACGTGCGACCTACGAGAAAGGATGTCCAGTTGAGGAGTATTGTATTAAGTTATCACCAAACTAACACAATACATCACTCCAAAAAATCTCGTATGTACCCCAGATAGTTCAACTACACCAGATTAAACACTCTCAAATCCCTCATAGTGAGCAGTGTTAAACCTCTCATATGTTATGTATTCATGACTCATATCGAAACGAAAATCGACAAAGTCGCCCGGGCTATGAATCACACAACATGATGTAATATTGAACTTTCTTCCCAAAGCCCTCATGTCATTCCAATTAGACCCAACCGCTTTCCTAGACATGCCCCGCGAGACCGCATCATCCATGATCCAAGGGTACATGCTAAAGTAGCGACATTGAGTATCCTCTTCATGACATAGTCTAAGGTGAAAAGGGTACCATATAGGATCAAAAATATTTCGATCCAAGTGGCTCACACAGTGACGAAGCAGGGATTCATTCGTCACTCCCACTGTCGGTCTGCATTTAGCACATGCAGTATGATTTGCATGCTATGGCGTAACCCGCAAGGGCGTGTCACATAAATGTATAATAAAATACGCCATACGAATCTAAGTCTAGTCGCTGTACAAGCGCCTAACCTGAGTTTTTCAGCCCAGTCACTCTCATAGTGCCTGCCTGAAATCTCACATTCGGCTGTAAACAGGCTACATAGAGTTGTGGAGATACTCTATGATCGACCTACTTTTTAGGTCTCATCTTAGCTCCAACTAAGGCGACATGTTTGCTTTATAAGCTGTATCATCTTATTCGCCCACTTGGCGCTTAAGACAATTATGTCTCATCTTGCTCGCTATCTTAGCGCCAAGGTGAATTACCCGTGTGAGTGGGTCAATTCGAGCCTGGTGACACTCTCAACAAGGATGTATATGTAATCACAAAGATTATCCATTCATTCCAAAATAAACTCAAATCAAGGAATGAAAAATAGAATAAATAATGTCAAGTACATAAGATGCCATAAACATATCAAAACCTACGTAGTCCCATACTCCTAATGTGAGAAAGGAAAACATCTCTAGCAATAGGCTTGGTCAAAGGATCAGCCACCATTCTGCCAGTAGGTATATGCTTCATGGTCACCTCTCCTTGCGCAACTAAAGTTCTAATGAAGTGATAACGAAGGCCTATGTGTTTGATATTTGGGGTCCGTTACAAAATCTAGGGTAGCTGTATTGTCACAGTGAACAGTGACAGACTCATCTGCATGAGCTGTAACCCCTAGAGCCTGTAAGAATGACCTCAACCAAACAGTTTCCTGGACTGCTGCTGAACAAGCAACATACTCCGACTCTATCGTGGATAGGGCGATGCAAGACTTTTTCTTGCTGTACCAAGAGATAGCTCCACCTGAAGTGGATATGCGCTCATCTCTATCAGCGCCCCAATCAGCATCGCTGTATACTCTCAATCTCAAGTCTCCACCATGATAACACAGGACGAGATCAGCGGTTCCACGTAAGTATCGAAGAATCCTCTTCACCGCATTCCAATGAGCGGGTCCAGGATTACTCTGATAACGACTCACCATTCCAACGGCAAAGCAGATGTCTGGACGCGTACACAACATAGCGTACATCAGACTCCCAACTGCAGCCGCGTAAGGCACTTTGGACATCCGATTCTTTTCCTCATCATTCTTTGGGCATTGGTCTGTTGTTAAAGTACACGCCTTGTCCATTGGAGTGTCTATGGGTTTTGAGTTATGCATACGGAATCGTTCAATGACCTTCTTGATATATGTCTCTTGAGACAAACCGAGAAGTCTCTTTGGACGATCACGTATGATTTTAACCCCGAGCACATAATTAGCTTCTCCCATGTCCTTCATCTCAAAAGTTGAGGACAACCACTGCTTAGTGGCGACAATGGAACTCATGTCATTCCCAGCTAAAAGAATGTCATCCACATACAAAGAAAGGATCAGAATATTTTTCTTGGATCGTTTTACGTAAACGCAATGGTCTTGTTCAATCATTTCAAAACCTATAGAGGTAATGGCATGATGAAACCTAAAGTACCACTGCCTAGACGATTGTTTGAGACCATATATAGAACGTTTGAGCCGGCAAACTTTGCGCTCATGTCCCTTGACTTCAAAACCCTCAGGTTGAGCCATATAAATCTCTTCGTCTAGTTCTCCATTGAGAAACGCAGTCTTAACATCCATATGAAAAAGTTCTAAATCCTGCTGGGCGACAATAGCTAGGATCAGGCGAATTGAAGCAAATCTCACCACTGGGGAGATAGTGTCTTCATAGTCCACACCCCGCAGTTGGGTATAGCCTTTCGCCACAAGACGTGCCTTATACTTGTCAATTGACCCGTCTGCCTTGCGCTTGACTTTTAAAACCCACTTGTTTCCAACAGTCTTGCGCCCTGGCGGAAGGTCAACCAACTCCCAGACCTGATTCTTCTCCATTGAGCTCAACTCATCTTTCATTGCAGCCATCCACTCATTACTAGCAGGTGAAGATAAGGCTTCTTCCATAGAAGTGGGCTCATCTTCATCAGTTGGAGTGCACATAAGAATTTTACCGTCAATCTCAAAACGACGACGTGGAACTCTTCCTCGTGCACCTCTACGCAGTTGAGAATCTTGTTGACCTGATGGTCCTGATGGTGTGCTCCCACTGTCTAGGATGCTCCCACTAGGTTCTGTCTAGGATGCTCCCACTAGGTTGAAGATCACTTATACTATCTTCAGCGACAACAGGATGAGGAACTAATCCCCCACCTTCGCTTGGAGATGGTAAAGTGGCTTCAACTTCCTCTAACTCATAGAGGTCAAGATTCTTACTTGCGTCTCCAATGCTAGGAAAATCATTCTCTATGAAATCGACATCACGAGACTCTATTTCAGTCTTTCCACCATTTGGATGTTCACCATACATCACATAGCCTTTAGAGTTTTCAGAATACCTCAAGAAGATACTCTTTTTAGCTCTAGGCCCTAGTTTCCCATACTTATGAGAAGTACTGTGAACATAACCTGCTGAGCCCCATGGGCGCAAGTTATCCAAATTTGGCTTTTGGCCATTCCAAAGCTCATATGGGGTGGATTTGACTGATTGTGAAGGCACTCGATTAAGTATATAGGCTGCAGTCAAAAGAGCATCCCCCCAAAAAGATATTGGAAGGTTTGCTTGCGCCATCATAGACCTAACCATGTCTAACAATGTTCTATTCCTTCTTTCCGCAACGCCATTTTGTTGTGGAGTATTAGGAATAGTAAGTTGCCTGCGTATCCCTTTTTCCTCACAAAACTTCTTGAAGTGATCTGACAAATATTCGCGTCCTCGGTCAGTGCGAAGAGTTTTTAAATTCTTCTCTTTCTGATTCTCAACCTCAGCTACAAAGCGTTTGAAACAGTCCAAAGCTTCATAGCGGTGAGATATCAGATACACATAACCATATCGCGTATAATCGTCTATCAGTGTAAGGAAATAAGAGGCGCCATGGCGTGCCTTTACACTCATAGGTCCGCATATGTCAGAGTGAACTAGCTCAAGTGGTTGAGTTGCTCTCACAGCCTTTCCAAAAGGCTTCCTGCATGCTTTACCGGCCAAACAAGCCTCACAAGTTTGTAGATTGACTCTTGCGAGTGGGCCCAAAAGGCCTTCTCTAGCCAAACGAGTCATTCTATCTTGGCCTATGTGGCCCAGTCTTGCATGCCAGGTGGTAGAATCATTCACAATATTATCATTCACAACATAAGAATAAGAGGACTGAGAATCATTTAAATCCAATTGAAAAAGACTATCCATGCGAAAACCATGTCCGAACAAAACATCATCCAAAAAGATGTCCAACTTATTACCCTTAAAAATAAAGGAAAAACCACTGTCTAATAAAGCAGTAACTGAAAGTAGATTAAGCCGAACAGTGGGTGCATATCGCACATCCTCAAGAATCAATGTGCGCCCAGTGCGCAACTTGAGCTGGTAAGAACCAACCCCTAGCACCTCTTCGGAGCTATTGTTTCCCATGAAGATATGTTTGCTACCCGCTAGAATCCGGTGATAATCTACGAACCCCTCTCGATCACGTGCTACATGTTTTGTTGCACCTGTATCCACAAACCACACAGGTTGGGAATGAGCAACCATCACATGTGAGGAAACATATAACTGAGAGAGAGATTCTGAAAGTACCTTCTTCGGCTCAGTGCAATCACGAGCGAAGTGTCCTTTCTGTTGACAGTTGAAGCATTTAACTTTAGACAGATCCTTTTTCCCACCACGTTTTCCTCTCTTGCGTTTCTTCATTTTTCCTTCCTTTGGCGCAGAAGTGCTAGCCTCGCCTTTCTTACCTTTCTTACTTTGTCTTCCGCGCTTGCCATTTGCATTGCGCGATCCCCCTTGGGCGACATAAGCAAGGGTCTTGTCAGCATCTCGAGTCTCGTCCTCAAGGATGACATGCTGTGAAACATCAGAAAAGTTCTTGATGTTTTCACTGTGAGTCAATATCTGTTTCATATTGGCCCATGAGGCAGGAAGGGACCTTATGACAGCTCTGACTTGCTGCTCATCTGTGAGCGCATGGCCAGCATCCCTCAGCTTACCAATCATATTGGACATCATCCTTAGATGTTCACTCATGGTATGTTTAGGGTCTTTTGTGTACTCCTCAAACTTAATCACAAGGCTACGAAGCCGCGTAGTTGAGGTTCCACCAAAAGAGAACTTGAGCTGCTCCCATAAAGCTTTGCAAGTTGGAAGTTCATCATACTGCCCGATTAGATCATTTTGCAAGCTGCTCAACAAGGTGTAGCGCGCACTACGATCTTTCTGATTCCATTTCTGGTAGGCAGTGTGGTCTCTTAGGGGTTGCGCCTCAGTTGGCGCGACCATCTCCTTGGTCAAGTGCTCCTCGAGCTCTTGTTCGTTCAGCATGAATTTCATCTTTTTGTGCCAAACGTCATAATTATCTCCGTTAAGTTTCTCACCCTTAACGAGATCAGCTATGACATTCTTGGTGGCCATTATATTCACTACATTAGATTGCGCAAGGAAAAGACATTAATTATACATCCTTTTATTTATTTCAAAAAATTCAAATGAAAAACATAATCCTTCCTCACATCATGAAATCGAAAATTTGCTAAGCTCGTAATCATCTCCCATGTATGTGAGTTGGGAAAAATATTTTTCAAGTAATTTTTCGCAATAAATTTCATCATTATATAAGCCACAATATAATAAATCATCCACATGATAATTTAGAATAATATAAAATTGCACCATGCAATAAAGTGTGCAAGGACTCCATTGAGCCCCATTGGCATTCTAATAACTTATGCTAAGAAAATTCTGATTTGAATAATGTGTGTGCGAAATTACATCCCCGTACAAGGCTTTCTGAAAATATACAGGGAAATAGTAGAATACAACATCTTTGAGAATCCTACTACAAACTACTCCAATAAAACAAATGGAGATGCCGCACAGCACATTATTCTCAAAAGAATTTTCTTAAAACAAGAGTAAACACATAAACATAAGTTTCTTTAGAATGTCAATCTAGTATCCATCCATTTAACCTAAAACTAGCATGCTCAAATAAGAAAAAGGGCGTGAATGGATGAAATGGGTTTACATTGGGCTTACCAAAAAGCCCAACAAATATATTTTAAAATATATATATATATATATATATATATATATATATATATATATATATATATATATATATATATATTTAAACCATAACACAAATCAAGGCAAATAAGTAAAACATAATTTATCTATGTCATATAGCTCTCCAAAATATTTATTTCTGCTCACAAAGTGCAAAAAATAATATTTACGCATTATTCGTATTTTTGGGAACCACAAAAGTACCACAAAAATACTCACAAATGACCAAAAACTGAGAGATAAATCCTAAAAAATTGGCAAACAGTAAATTTATCCCTAATATACCCTCTGCAATTAAAGAAAAAATTCTGTGTGTATAAAACAAAATTTTAAAGCTAATTTCAATAGAAAAAGTCGTTTAAAAATTAAACAGAATACACACAGAGGATATAAAGGTAAATTTAACACCATATAAAACCTTCAGAAGTCAAAACAAGACTTCACGTGCCGGCGGTGGGGTCAGAACATGCCGGAAAAAACCCTCACGCGCTTCCACGCGCCACCATGCATGTGGGGCAGCTTCTGAGTCTTCTAGGCAGGCGCGTGTGAAGCACACGCGCGCGTGGAACCATCTTGGCTTGGGCGCGTGTCACGCGTGTCGCGCGTTCCAGCAGCCTCGGCTGGCGCGTGGACACGCGTGCGCGGCTCCAGGGGGCGGCTTGGCTCACGTGCGGCGCGTGGGAGCGGCTTGGCGCGCGTGCGGCGAGTGGCGTGTGACTAGTCATACGCGTGGCTCAATCGGCGCGTGACACGTGTCATGGCTTGTGTGCACTGTTCATCTTCTTCGTGAAAAAACCCTAATTTTTTCAGCGCCGCCATGTCGCGATGCCAACTTTTTAAGGCCATATCTCTCTCGTTTTTAAGCCAAATAATGCGTACGATATATCGTTGGAAAGCTTATGCGACATAGATTAATTATGTATCAAACGATCATGATAAAAACTGAATATCATGCTCCGAATTTGAGTCCCAAAACTCGAAAAAACCACAGTTTTCTTGAAAAATAAAATCGTGATTTCTCACAAACCATGCATCCAAAAATCACGAAATTTTACGGAGTTCATCCTCAACCATAGGAGAACAAAATCATATAATTATTTTTCAGAAAAACATGCTCAAAAAATTTCGAATTTTAATAATGGGTCTCGTTCATGTATCCGAAAAAAATCGCAACATGCACATAATTTAATCTAGCATGTTAAAGGCGAATCAACAAGTAATCATGCTCTGATACCAATGTTGAAACGATTACAACAATTATTGCGCTACCACGTAACACGTACTGGGTTCGGAAACATACCGTATGAAGTCTCCGAATATTCCGACGTAGGATCCTTGTTGTTACGAGCCTCCAACACGCTTGATCTTTTTCGCAGGTACGAAAACGGCTACTAGAGTCGAGTTCTTCGTCCACGAACCAAATCCTAGAGCTTGGTGATTGCTCTAGAGAGAGTGCTATAGAGAGAGGGTTATTACTATTCACTTGTGATTTATTGGGATATCTCTAGCCTTTATATAGAGATACAATTAGAGACTGGCTTTACCTCCAACTCTTAGGAGATAAAGATTGTATTTATCTCAAACACTTAAGAGATAAATATTCTCTAAATAACTGTATTCATCCAAACTAACAAATACACATTATCTGTTAGTGGGCGGATAATGGGTCCACTGACCCAATTTATTAACACCTAGAAACACATGGAGAAAGAGTACTGGTTGATTCTGGTTAAAGGAGACAAGCTCTATTACTGTAATCATCCTTGTTTCGAGCTTAAACATGAATGTTGAATGAGCCAAGCCGAGAGCTTATGTTTCTTAATGAAGACAACCCTGAACTTTATTTCCATGCTTGGCACGTTCACAAGCTGAGCCCGAGACCCTAAACATAAACAAGCGCGAGACACCTTAACCGAGTCCAAGCCCAACCAAACCTAGCCATACGATAATTACTCTCTAGGACGTACTCTAGTCTCTATGTAGCTATGTGATAGGGGCAAACCTTGGCGCCAAGGTAAAGGTTCCTCCACTGTGACCTGGGGGTCATGGGTTCAAAACACAGACAAAGCCTCCCAACAGTAATGGAGGTAAGTTTGGGTAACAATCCCCCTCCCCAGACCCTGACGGGAGCCTTGTGCGCTAGGGCCACCCTGGGTAAGCTAATACGTGGTTTGCTGAATTAAATAGCACTTTCTCATAATGATGGACTTAACAAGACTAGGATAGTGGCTAGCCCTAGAAGTCTTAGTTAATAGGGCCAGGTTATTTACATTAAGTTACCATGCATTGCATAAGCTGTCAGAATGGGCCTGTAATATATATCACGCTTTAACACTCGACCTCATATGTAAGCCCAAGTTGCACATGAAGAGACAAACCAAAGGTGCTCACGGTGCGCGCCAACAAAACAGGACAAAGAACAAAAGTGTTGAGCTGTTAGAGTGGGCACAACAATGCAAATCATGCTTTAACAGTTCAGAAAATATGACGGTGAGTGGAGGACATCTTCCTCATATATCAAATACCTTTCTATGTATCCAAAAGAAACTCCACTAATGTCAACTGTAGGAACTGCAAAGTCACAACCTCCATGTCCCTGCTTGTTTGCTATCCAAAATTTAAGCTCTTCCCGTATCCTCTTTGATCATGTTGAAGTAATTGTTTGGCCACATTGAACTGTAAAAGTTAGTCATAAAACGAAACATTATCGGAGCAGGTTAACTGGTGCAATCACATCTTTAATAATACGTGACTTATATCCTAATCATTGTATTGACATAAAAGTTCAAATTTCTACGCAGGACTCAGTACATTAAGTCATAGAATGCTGGATGCTAGCGTGCTATTTCCTTTTTTAGTTACTAAAGATTTTACCTAGTAAATTTGAACAAACTAGGGAGACTTGCTAATGCTTTCATCATGAAAGCAACCTGGAAGTTCATATAGAACCGAAAGCTCATGAAGAAATTGGTCTTGGGGCTGATGGCGATAATTATGGCTTTGTGGCAATGCAAAGCCTTTTCCATCCAAATGATCCCACTACAAGAAAAGACGTCTTTTGCGACGGAGTTTTAGCGACGGCATAGATTCCATCGCTAAAATGAGTTTTACCTACGGAAACCTCTGTCAGTAAAACTCTGTCGTAAAATATTATTTAAGCGACGGATTTATTCCGTTGCAAAAAACTCCGTCGGTGAAAAGGTGTTTTACCGACGGAAACCTTCGTCGGTAACACTCCGTCGTGAAATATTATTTAAGCGACGGATTTATTCCGTCGCAAAAAACTCCGTCGGTACAAATAGGTCTTCACCGACGGACTTTTAGCGACAGAATAAATCCGTTGCTAAAAGTCTATTAAATTCACAGATCTGCTTCTCTCTTCGAAAATCCCAAAACCCAACTTCCCTCTACCCCGGCGGCGACCTCCCTCGACACCGGCAGTGACTTCCCTCGACCCCGGCGGTGACCTCCCTCGACAACGGCGACCACCTGCAACTCCGGCGACCACGGGCCCTAACCTCCGGAAGATCTGTGAAGAGGAGAGAGACTACCCCGGCGGCAACCTCCCTCGACACCGGCGGTGACTTCCCTCGACCCCGGCGGTGACCTCCCTCGACGACGGCGACCACCTGCAACTCCGGCGACCACGGGCCCTCACCTCCGGCAGATCTGTGAAGAGGAGAGAGACTGAGAGTGAGAGAGAGAGAGCAGCGTCGACCACCGGGACCACCGGAGACGACGGTTTCTCACCTCCGGCAGTATTTCTCGTGAGGTAAAGTTCTTGTCTTCCTCTCTATTTGCTCTACGCTATACCTTCAGTCTTCCTCTTATACATGTAAATTGCTGTGAAAAGTTAAAGATGATTTTAGATTGTTAATTGTGCATTGAGCATTTGAGATATTGAGATTATTGACGGAGGATGGGACCCAATTGGATTGAATGTGTGATTTTTGTTAATTTTTATTGCATTGAGCATTTGAGAATTGAGATTGTTGACGGAGGATGGGACCCAATTGGATTGAGATACCTGTTAGTTAGCGCAGACACGGACACCACGTCTGATCGACGGTGTCTGACATTTAAAAAACAAATTAACGTATGCCGATGTGTCTGGAGGTGCGTGTCGGTGGGCGTCAGACACGTGTCCAAAGGCATCGGATACGTGTCGGTATGTGTCGGACACGTGTCCGGATGTGTCAGACACGTATCGGACACCATATCGACACCCTATATGAGGTGTCGGAATTGAGGTTGTTGACGGAGGATGAGACCCAATTGGATTGAGATACATGTTAGTTAGCGCAGACACGGACACCACGTTTGATCGACGGTGTCCAGCATTTAAAAAACAAATTAACGTATGCCGATGTGTCTGGAGGTGCGTGTCGGTGGGCGTCGGACATGCGTCCGACGCCGTCGGACACGCGTCGGTATGTGTCGGACACGTGTCCGGAGGTGTCAGACACGTATCGGACACCATATCGACACCCTATATGAGGTGTCGGAATTGAGGTTGTTGAATGTGCATTAAATTTAGGTTAGTTAGGTTAATGCGACATTTTTAGCATGCACCCCCTGGAATCTAATCGTGGCTCCAGCGCTGGCTATAATTAGCCCTAATTAGTCCTGATTAACAATATTTTAGTAAATCAATTAACCCTAATTAGCTCTAACGAGCCTAATTAGTTTTAATTAACCCTAAGAACCTGATGAAATTCAAATTAGCTGTAATTACCTCAAATTAGCCCAAATGAACCCAAAACCCGCGCATATTGATTGTAGTTAGCCTAATTAGTCATAATTTGCACTAACATAACCCAATTACGCCTAATTAGCGCTAGTTAGGACTAATCAACACTACTCGGCACCATCAAAACCCTAATTAGGACTAAATAACCATAATTAGTCCTAATCAACCCTAATTAGCGATAATTATCCGAAACTAGCCCTCATTAACATTAATTAGCTCTAACATAACCCAATTAAGCCTAATTAGCCCTAATTAGGACTAATCAGCACTACTCGGCAAAATTAAACCCTAATTAGGACTACATAACTCTAATTAGTCCTAATCAACCCTAGTCAGCTATAATTATCCGAAACTATCCCTCATTAACATTAATTAGCCCTAACATAACCCAATTAATCCCAATTAGCCCTAATTAGGACTAATCATCACTACTCGGCACAATTAAACCCTAATTAGGACTAAATAACCCTAATTAGTCCTAATCAACCCTAATAAGCTATAATTAATAATCGTAATTAACCCTAATAACCCAGTTAGCCCTAATTAGCCCTTGTACATCCCATAATTACTCCATGTTGCCCAGAGATGGTTCAATTACTCGTTGTTTACAAACCCTGCCTTCTTTATATTAATTGTTGTTTTGAGAAGTCCATTGGCAACGAGATGGTTCAACTCGTTGCCAACGAGTTCTATTTAATGTGGAATTGGTAACATATGCAACGATCATTCTGTAGTTTTGATATTTCGGAAAGATTCTTGCATATCTTATCAATTTCTGAACACATGCATGCATAGAAACCCTTAGTTCCCGTTCAAAGGTACTCATTACAAAGTAATGCCTTGTAATGAGCCTTTGGATGTCCAGTTTGGACAGTTTGGAAAAGCTAATTGTTTATAAAACAGTATTTTGACTCATGCTTTATGTTCTATGTCGTGGATATATGGTACACGTTCTCGTGTGTTTCTCCGGGTGCATACAGATCTGGTGTTCTAACATCCGTCAAACCTTCCTGAGCAAGGTTAGATGAATGTTAGAACACCTAATCGATGTGGTGTACTTGGAGAAATGCGGGGAGGTGCTGCCGAATTTTTCACAGACATCGGACTAAGCATGAGTTATTCACTGTTTTATAAACATGTGCTTTTCTGAATGGGATAGGACCACTACCTGTTCACGAGTGGAGGGGAAATATGTAGACATGTTGTAACATTCATGCATTGATATTTACATCGGCAATGCCTAATCACTGGTCATTATTGAAGGTGGTATACAGTACGATAATTCAGTCATCATGTCAGTCGATCGAAGTTGGATCAAAGGAAGAATGCTGAAGATTTTGAGTGTCGCGTTGACGAATTTCTCGACTTCTCTTATGCGCATCCTGCACATGTTGACCTTGATAAGATAAGGTGTCTGTGCGGTAGATGTGAGTTGTTGCACTGGAGAAAAAGAATTGAAGTAAAATGGCATCTTCGTCGGTACGGTTTTATGGGTGGATACACAAGGTGGACGCAGCACGGGGAAACGATAGTATTGTCGTCCAACCTGGCTAGTCAAACTGAAGTTAGGGAGGAGGCACGATATGATTTCTGAGATATGATTATGGATGCTGGGCATGCTAATGTTGACTGGGGTAACGACAGTCCACAACCGCCGATCGAGGGGGCTCATCAGTTTTGCGTCCAACATATCTCGTTGTTGCAATGTATCGGAATGCAAGTTCCAAGGGATGAAGAGTCACGACTGCCACGTATTCATGGAGAGATTCCTTCCTATTGCCTTCCGGGGACTGTTGCCACGGGTTGTTTGCGAGACTTTGACTGAATTATCTCATTTCTTTCGAGATATATGCTCTTCTACGATCCGGGTGAGTAACATGGAAGTGCTTGAGAAGAACATTGTGGTGACGATTTGCAAGCTAGAGAAAATCTTCCCACCTTCGTTCTTTGATTCAATGGAGCATCTGCCTGTTCACTTGGCGTATGAAGCTAAAATGGGTGGACCCGTGCAATATCGGTGGATGTATCCCTTCGAGAGGTAATCCTTAAATTGTTATAGTTGTTCGTTTACACTTAATGCGACATCTGTTATCATTGATATTCCACCTAACTCGATTCGCTAAACTTCTAGGTTCATGTTCCATTTAAAGAAAAAAGTCTGTAATAAGGCTCGGGTTGAAGGCTCAATTGCGGAGGCTTACGTAACGGAAGAACTTGTAAACTTTTGTAGTCAATATTTCGGGCCTAATGTTGGTACGAGGTTAAATCAACTAGGCCGAAATGATCCCGGAGCAAGCACAAATTTGGAAGGGCAATTGTCAATATTCAAGCAGCCAGGGAGTCCGTTCGGCCGAACGTATACTCGATGGCTAACAGATGAAGAGTACAGTGCTGCAACAATATATGCCCTTCTAAATTGCGATGAAGTTTCGGCATTCGTTGAGTAAGTTAAAGTCTTAATTCACTTACATTGCTGTACATAATTGAAAGTGTGTGTTAAGCGAGTTAAATGCATATTGGTTTGCAGTGAGTTCGATGCGGAATCTTTAATCACTGATCCCGCTGGACTTGAATCTCATCGGAAATCACAATTTGTACA
Source organism: Escallonia herrerae (assembly GCA_033070095.1). Classification (NCBI taxonomy): domain Eukaryota; kingdom Viridiplantae; phylum Streptophyta; class Magnoliopsida; order Escalloniales; family Escalloniaceae; genus Escallonia; species Escallonia herrerae. The sequence goes on along the minus strand of JAVXUP010003757.1, from coordinate 11,261 downwards.
GTGGTTCAAAATCCGTGTAAGATTATTTAACGAAATTATATTATGTGTTATATACAGTTCTGTGGCCAATTAGTATACTGATTTATCCTTAATTTTTACCGTCATCTACAATAGGTTCAGTCAATGGATAGACCAGTGGCCTCATGCTTGAAATTACTAGCCGAAGGCCCTAACAAACAAACATCCTGTTACGGAGGCTATATCATCAACGGGTTTAGGTTTAACGTAAAAGATGATGACCGAACAAAACAAACCCAAAACAGTGGAGTCTTGGTCAACGGCGACTGTTATGCCGAGAATTGCATGGATTTTTACGGAGAGCTAGATGAGATTGTTGAGCTAACATATCTGGGTTCCCAAAACCGCCTGGTAATGTTCAAGTGTACGTGGTTCGATGTCACATGCAGTAGAGGAATCCGTGTTAGCTCTCAAGGGATTGTAGATGTCAATGTCAAGTCAAGACTTGCATCAGACGAGCCCTTTGTGTTTGCTAGTCAAGCTGTACAAGTCTTTTACGCGGAGGACGTCGCCAATCCCAAATCTCATTGGTATACAACTATCAAGTCCAAGAAATTGCCCGTGACATATGACAGTGAGCTAGACTCCTTTCAAGCCGACCAACCACGTGTCTTGTTCCCTGTTGAGGTCAACAACGAGGAGGACGATCTTCCTCTTCCAACAACACTTCTTGTGGGAGAAGAAGTCGTAGATGATGACGCGGAAGATGTTGAAAGTGTTGGAGATGATGTGACCGAGTCTACTGATGAAGAGGATGAATTAGAAGATGAAGAGGACGACGAGTCCCACGAAGAAGAGGGCGACGAGGAAAGTGATGAAGATGATTCGCAAACTGAAAATGATTGACTTGTAATGTTGTAACATCACGGGAAAAATGTAGTAACATTTTAGAACTTGGTGTTTATTGATGTGTTTTTGCACATCCGTTATATATATATATATATATATATATATATATATATGGGAGCTGATCCGTTGATAGCGCTAGCAAAATGGGGTATTTTGCTAGCGCGATCTGACCGTCCATCCTGAAAGATGGACGGTCCAGATCGCGCCTTTTTTCAAAACTGATCCCCGTCCGCCATACTGTCTCGCGGACGGGATTTTTACCTTTTTGCCCTCCTCCCATGTCCGCGAGACTGTCTCGCGGACGCCTTTCTGTTCCTGACATGTGTCAGGAAAAAGGCGTCCGCCATACTGTATGGCGGACGATCTCTAGGCTGACACATGTCAGGACCTGTCCTCTCGGTCGCCTATAAAGTCTCGGGCAGAGCCCCGAGAACTGTCCCGTCGGTCGCCTAGAAAGTCTCCCTAATTCTCGGCTCTTTCAGCAAAATTTTTGCGGGCTTTCAGATTCACTTGCTTCCATTTTCAGCACCCTTCAAGCTTCTTGAGTAACACACTTGGTTCAAGCATCACTCAAGCAAGGTAAAGTTTGTGATCTTGCTACCGTTTATCTTAGTAATTTTAATTTGTTATGTTCAGTAAATATATAATTAGCAAAATGGGAGACACTTTTGAGATTATGTATATGGTATCCTAAATCGGTCTAATCGTCAAGATAATTTTGAGATAATAAGCGTATTCTATTTCTACATAGGTCTTTTTCACAATGTCTGATTTCGTGTCGAGCTCCAGCACCCCCGTAGATGCTAGTGATCCGTATCTAGGACGAACCTTTCAAACGTTGGAAGAAGCTGGAGAATGTTTTCGAGCTTATTCATTGAGGGTTGGTTTTGGCATTAGAATAAAAACTACAAGAACAAGCAGCGTATCGAAAAGGATATGCTCTCGCTTATACGAGTGTCATAGGGGCAGAAACCCAGTGCAAAATGAGACACGCGTAGGCAACGATGACAGTGATGATGACGAAATAGGGTATGCGCGGAGAAGACGGGATTGCTTTGCGCGCACGAATTGCCAGGTCAAGATGTTCGTAAGCTATAAAGCCAAACAAGATCATTGGCTTATTACCAGCCTGGAACTGGCACACAATCACCCGTTAGTAACCCCTTCTAAGGTGAGTCAGATGCATCAACACAAGAAGATGGGTAAGGTCGCGAGGAGCCTAATTCACACAATGAGCGATGCGCGGCTAGGACCTACCGACATGATTAATGTTCTTGCTGAACAGGCTGGGGGAATTCAAAATTTAAACTTTAACACGACAGACGTTCGTAACGCGGTCCGAACCCATAGACGAGCCGCGTATGACCTCAATGATGCGCAAGCGACAATGAGCCTATTGAAACGGATGCAGATGGAGGACCCGCAGTTTACCTTCGACTATAAACTTGACGACGAGCATCGAGTTAGCACAATTTTTTGGGTCGACGGTCGTTCGAGGCTAGCTTATAAGCATTTTGGGGATGTCGTGACTTTCGACACCACATACCGTACCAACAAGTACTCGATGCCGTTCGCTCCTTTCACGGGCGTCAATCATCATTATCACTCCATCCTGTTCGGGTTCGCCTTGTTAAGGGACGAGAGCGAGAGTTCTTTTGAATGGTTGTTTAGGGTGTGGCTGGAAGCAATGAACTTCAAAGCACCGACTGTTATCATCACCGATCAAGATTTGGCAATGAAGAAGGCTATTGCTACCGTCTTCCCAGATACTCGACACAACTTGTGCACTTGGCACATAAGCAACAAATACCCGGAACGTCTGCATCACATGTACGCAAAGTATCCAGACTTTAAACAGGATTTTGACAAATGCGTCCTCAAGTCATTAACGATTGAGGAATTCGAGGAGAGGTGGGAAAAGCTTGTTCGGGATTACTCATTGCAAGACAACGAGTGGCTCCAGCACTTGTACGGGCTCAAAGAGCAATGGATTGGCGTTTACACGAGAAGTCATTTTTCTGCGGGCATGAAAACGACGGGCAGGAGTGAATCTATGAATGCCACGTTCGATAGTTATGTGGGTACAGCTACCAATTTGAAGAGTTTCGTCACATCAGCACAAAAAGCGGTTGCGTCGTTGTTCGTGAAAGAAAGGGCTGCAGACTTTGCAACCACGTACAAGCAAAGGAGAAGGTTGCTTGAGACCCCGCTGGAGCTGAACGGTGCCAAAGTCTATACGAAGGAGATCTTCCTGCTATACCAAGTAGAGCTGCAAAAATCGGGCCGATACAGTATATACAAGGTGGCAGAAAAGTCGTCGCGTGAGTACAAGGTTTATTCGCTCGTGAATGACCTCGTCCCTGAGAAGCTGCGCAGAATTTATACGGTGACCCACGACACATTGACGGACTCGGTGACATGTGTTTGCAAGAAGTTTGAGTTCCATGGCATCCTGTGTAGACACATTCTGCGGTTTTTCACACAGAAGAATATCAGGACAATCCCCGATAAATACGTCCTGCCACGGTGGACGAAAGGTGCAAACAGGTTGCACGGTACCATTTCCTTTCCGGAGCACCCGTATACTGACTTTGAAGAATCAGAGACGTTGCGGTATAATCATCTGGTGACGATGTTCACCCGTTTGTCCGTAAAGGGTGCTGCTACAATGGTCGGATATAAACATCTCCTCGAGGTAGCTCAGCAGCAAGAGCCCATCGTCGACCAATTGGAAGCAGCTTCAGTCAGCAATGCGGTTGACACCGAGCCTACGACGGGATCAGAAGATGACGAGCCGGGGGAGGGAGACGACAATGATATCCGGCCTTCGGATCCAATTATATCGCAAACGAAAGGCCGCAAGAGATCTACGCGGATGAAAAGCTCTATTGAGACGGCAACTCAACCAAAAAAGCTAAGAAGGTGTGCATTGTGCAACAAAATGACAGACCACGACAAGCGGAACCATTACAAGGCACTGGGGATAAGTCCAGTGCCTTTGCAAGACGGGGAAGAAGATGATGCCGAGGATGAGGACGAACAAGCTGCAGTGGAACTTTAGTGTACTGAATATTTTGTAATAATCTTTTATGAGCCATCAAAAGTGTCGGACATTTTGTAATAATATTTTAGTAATGACTCGTTTGTAATAACCTTTACAATCATTTTTTTATATGTGATTTCTTACACTGTCCGCTACACTGCGCAGCACAACATTAGAAACCTAAGGTATTAAAGAATACCCCTCCAACACTTAGTTTTTTTTTGTTTTGGTTGTCTTCTCTACGTCCGCTATACTATGTAGCGGACGGCCCCGCAGAATACCCCCTCCAACACTTAGTTTTTTTTTGGTTGTTTTCTCTACGTCCGCTATACTATGTAGCGGACGGCCCCGCAGAATACCCCCAACCAACACTTAGTTTTTTTTTTGTTTTGGTTGACTTCTCTACGTCCGCTATACTATGTAGCGGACGGCCCCGCAGAATACCCCCTCTCCAACACTTAGTTTTTTTTTGTTTTGGTTGACTTCTCTGCGTCCGCTATACTATGTAGCGGACGGCCCCGCAGAATACCCCCTCTCCAACACTTAGTTACTTAGTTTACTTGGTTTTTTTCATTTGGTTGTTTTCTCTGCGTCCGCTATACTATGTAGCGGACGGCCCCCAGAATACCCCCCTTCAACACTTAGTTTTTTTGTTTTGGTTGACTTCTCTGCGTCCGCTATACTATGTAGCGGACGGCCCCCAACACTTTTTTTTTTTTTGGTTCTCTACGTCCGCTATACTATGTAGCGGACGGCCGGCAGAAACACTGATTATCGAACACTTGGTTATTTTTTGAACACTTGCCCTGCAGATAGACAGATATCCAACAGACAGATATCCAACACTTGGTTTCCCACCGTTAAATCATATCGGTCAATAAAATCAATCGCATTCAATAAATTTTTTTTAAAAAAGTGTTGTAACGTTACAATGTGAATTGGGGAACATCATCTCTCGCGGAAATGATGTTCCTTACACGGATTTACAATAAACCTAATAGCTCTAGGCCGGCCATTCATAATTTGCCAAGCAATCCTATACCTAAAGTCTTGTATGCATTCTTCGCTCCAGACAGTCTTCTTGAGGCTCTCAGACCGGCAAATGTAATCCATGTACATGCAGAGGAAGACGCCGCAGTCCGAGGAATTATGTTGCTTGGGCCTACTCCTCTTCAATCGGAAAATGAGGACCGGCCTGCGCGATACCTTCTCCCGACGCCTACCATTGACCAGGGCAGCAAAAAGATTCTGCGAGAACCATAATAAGCATTAAACATAGCTAGCAAAATAAGATTAATCAGTTTTATAATATGCAAGTTACAACAAGAAGGAAACAGGATCTTACCATGGCATCCAACTGGCCTATGCCTCGGTACATATCAATCACAGGCATCACGTCGGTATCATCGTAGAGACTGTCGACGACTGAAACCGTGCTCTGTAATGGTTCGTAGCAAACCAAGTACCAGTGGGCATTCCCTAAAAAGGGGATTAGAAACACGTCGGCAACACTTGCGCTCACTGGACTATCCCTAGCAAGATATGCTTGTAGGTTAGGGGACGGTTTCCACTGGGCCATGGTTCTCCCCTTCCTTGCATTGCCCCAGTCGTGCCACTCTTGTACTAGGAGCTGATGAAAAAAAGCATCCAAGATAAACACGCGCGGACCGATGTTTGGATGCTCCCGACACCTTCGCCTCAGAATTTGCACGTAGTGCGAGATGACACCGCTGTCTAACCAAGCTCCCGGCGCCAGCGAGGCGATCTCTGTCCAAGAGGCATTGTAATCCAAGCCCTCGGGGTGATCCATGTCATACGACGCTCCGTCTTGGGGGGCCCCGCTAAAATAACGGGCTCGGATTAGATCGCATTTATGCGGCTTTAGGGGCCTGGCTGGATGCCCTTTCGGATATTGCCCTCGGGGGTCGATCGGGGGATATTGGCCTCCAATTCCTTCTTCGGCCGGCTGATATTCCCCTCCGGGGCCGCCAACTGGTCCCGCCCACGGGACAATGGGCAGTGCCTCGGAGAAACCGTAGTTTCCGAAAGGAAAGTCTTGCGTGACTTGAGAGAGGGGTTCCGGGAACAAATTGAAGGAGGGGCCGCTGTAATCGCCCCACGACGCTTGAGCCTGTCCCATCCCCGCTTCAGAGGTACCACCAACTCCCTGACTCACCCCTGAAGCCTGTCCAGAGGGATCACCGTATCCCTGGCTGACGCCCGTATAACCCATTCCCGGGCTGACTCCCGAAGACTGGCCCGATGCTTGGCGCAAAAAATTCCCGCAGCCTAAAGCCAATGTCGCAGCCTGTTGGCAAAGATCCTCGCCCATTGCGCTCACCAGATCCCTCCGCTCACTCAACTTCTGGAAGAATGCAAGCGAGGCATTAACCTACATCCAAAGAGATAAAAAATTAAGTAACTTCAATCAGACATTTATATTCAACTAATTTGGTTCAAGTCAGACTTGTTGGGCAACTTACGAGATTGTATGCCATACGCTCATCGATCTGACCCCTAGGCGCATACCTCTCCCCACGTTCAAAGTTTACAGGGGCTACTCTCCTCCGCGTGATGCGGTAGTACCACTCATCGTACTGATCGATGCTGATAACGGGGTCTGGCTCCGAGACGATGGCCGCCAGTGTGTCCTGCCAAGAAGTCCAAAGCTCTATTTCGGCCGCGCACAATTCGTACGCATTGGCGGTGCCAAACACTCCGACATCCGGTGGGTTCCTGTTAACCCTCATATCCGGGGCATCGACTGGCAAACCCTGCTCCAACTCAAAATGGCGCATTGCTCGGTCGGGCAGCTGCCACTCTGCGACCTCGAAATGGATCAGGGGTGTGCGCTGCAACCCGGAGAGCGTGAAGACGAACGACTCTCCCACCCGTCGCGCCAAACGTATGTACGGTGCCCAACGCATTTGGCCCGGAGATAGACGGTCGAACTCCCCTCGATAGTACGTAATGTTGTGATGGGGATCGACTCTCCTCTTGTAGTGGCTAGCCCTCCGGCTGTACTCCCAAGCACACAACCGAGGCCAGACTTTATCGGTTCCATCCCTACGCGTTGGTGCACCGGGAGCAAGGTGTTCGTAAGACCACACCTGAGAACATCAAAAAATTATATTTATATCGTCGATTCAACAAAAATAAAACACAATAACGAAGACATGATTTATATGATATACCTGCAATAGCGAGAGACATGCACATATGGCTTTGGAGTTGGGCCTCGTTGCCTTGTGCAATGCTCGGTACAGATACGAAAGAACCGCTGCACCCCAGGCATAATCCCCAACCTCCGACAGGTTACCCAACAACGGTAAATATTTCACGCTGACCGTGTTCTTCGACGTCGTTGGGAATAAAATTGCCCCCATCACCCACAAGAGGAAGGCCTTTGTGTACACCACAAGCTCACGGCCCGTATAGTTTTCCGGCAAAACCCCGTAGGTATCTACCAACCACTTCAACTTTATACCACCAGTGCTAAATTGATCCTGGGGTATCGAAGTGAAGAAGTCTCGCGCTGTTCTCTTATTCGTTGCGTCTGACGGAGGAGCAATTACCGGCCGCCCCGTCACCGGCAACCCCAAGATGAACCCTACATCTTCTAGGGTAATCGTCATCTCTCCGAGCGGGAAGTGAAACGTATTCGTTTCACTTCTCCACCTCTCAACAAGGGCACCTATCAAGGCCCGGTCAAGCTGTTGAAAGATCTGCCCATGCGTGAAAATCCCAAACCCAATTCCACGCAGTATTCTTTTCTGGGACTTGTTCAATTTCCATCTCGTGAACTCGCGAGATACTTCTACGGTGGTGAGAAGTTCTCTTTCCTACGAATTATTAATAAATACAATTTAAGCAAAATGAACGGTAAAACAACGTTCGTAATAATAAGAAAGTTGATAAATAATGTATCTTACTCCACCATCCCATATGAGCGTACTGATATGGTTGGCTTGGTCGTATAACACGGATGGATCTTCTGGTCCAGGGATAAATTCCATTTTTTGCAACTGAAACTATGGAATCGGATTTTACAAACGCTAGCACATGAACAAATACATACATATATAAATCCTCATCATCGCTAGCACATGCTCAATGCATAATCAAAACCACGCATAAAACGCAATATTGATCACAACTATAGATTAGAAACATGTAAAGGATTGATTTTGTGAACTTACGTGATCTATTAGGGTATTAAAGCTGCTCTTATGAAGAAATTGCGCAGATCTGCTTGCCAACGCCGCTGGGAATATTTGTGAGTAGGAAGAACGGAGAAGAGTGTAGAAGTTATAGGACTTTCTTTTGGGTTTGAATATATATATTTGCTGTCCGCTGGACAATATATATTTGCCGTCCGCTATATAGTATCGCGGATGGTCTGTTCCTTGTCCGCTATATAGTATCGCGGACGCTAGACTTTTGGTTGTTTTCTCTACGTCCGCTATACTATGTAGCGGACGGCCCCGCAGAATTTTTTTGGTTGTCTTCTCTACGTCCGCTATACTATGTAGCGGACGGCCCCGCAGAATTTTTTTGGTTGTCTTCTCTACGTCCGCTATACTATGTAGCGAACGGCCCGCAGAATACCCACCTCTCCAACACTTAGTTACTTAGTTTTTTCTTTTGGTTGTTCTCTACGTCCGCTATACTATGTAGCGGACGGAATACCACCTCTCCAACACTTAGTTTTTTCTTTTGGTTGTTTCTCTACGTCCGCTATACTATGTAGCGGACGGCCCCGCAGACGCTGATAGACTGTCCGCTATATAGTATCGCGGATATACTTACCGCAGAAAATGGTTGGCACGGACCAGACATTTAGTTTCGGGTCCAGAAAATGGTTGGCACGGACCAGACATTTAGTTCCGACCTTCCCGAACCCCGGCCTAAGCGGAGGGCCTTATATCCGCTATATATATAGAGCTATACAATGTAGCGTAATGTAATAAATTGGAATAAATTGGCGCCCGTAATGCAGTTTTAATAAATTGAAATAAATTGGCCCGAAGACTTGTTTTAGCGACATAGTACGTTAATGCTATTTTAATAAACTGACGCCCGAAGACTTGTTTTAGCGACGGAATCAACAATCTCAATTTTTCCAAAAAATAATGTACGATTCATAATCAACGATCTCAATATATCAAGGCAACAAAAAAAGGCACAATTAAGCAAGAAAAAATTTGAAAACATAATAAACAAGAACATAAATTTTTTTATTATAATAAACTATGGTTCACAAATGGGGTACGAAAGCTTTTCACAAGCGCTCCGATCAAAGATTACAACTTGAAAATCCCACCACCCAAGGTGTTCGAACACTACAAAGTCCCCGAGTTCGAGGCCATGCTGGCGCACGAAGACGTTCCAACCCTCTGCGAATTCCTTTTTTTGGGATCGGCCGGGCTTCAGCTTGATTTCAACCTGCCATGCCCCCTTGCGGCTATATAATCTTGCACTATCATGAATTGTTGTAAATTGATTGGTAAATGCTTCCGGTATGTCCTACCAAACACAAAATACAAAAAATAGGTTAGTTTTGGTTAAGAAAAACAAAAGATCAAACTTTTAACACACGAAAATACAGAGAAAGAGAAAGAGGGATAGCCTACAAGTTCATGCTCAAATCCCGGCATCATGACTTTGAAAAAGTGTTTGCCTACCAGGTGCAAGTTGCCAATATAATCGTAGGCGTAGGTGGTCTCCGATCCAGAAGCCATCGAGATCGGCGTTGAGGGGAGGACGGTGGTGTCGGCGGAGATGTGGGTGACCGGAGATGTGGGTCGCCGTAGATGGGGTAGCGGCTTGGGTTAGATGTTCGAGAGAGAGAGAGAGGGACGCCGTCCGCTACAATAATATATATACCCCGATCTGATTAAATATTTATAGCAGGAGAGAGTTGACGAAGGGACGCCGTCCGCTACATTGGAGATTTCCCACAAAGCGGACACTGTTGACGTCACAGATACCAAGGGGACAGTTCTCGGGGCTCAACAGGAGACTTTATAGGCGACCGAGAGGACAGGTCCTGACATGTGTCAGCCTAGAGATCGTCCGCCATACAGTATGGCGGACGCCTTTTTCCTGACACATGTCAGGAACAGAAAGGCGTCCGCGAGACAGTCTCGCGGACATGGGAGGAGGGCAAAAAGGTAAAACTCCCGTCCGCGAGACAGTATGGCGGACGGGGATCAGTTTTGGAAAAAGGCGCGATCTGGACCGTCCATCTTTCAGGATGGACGGTCAGATCGCGCTAGCAAAATACCCCATTTTGCTAGCGCTATCAACGGATCAGCTCCCTATATATATATATATATATATATATATATATATATATATATATATATATATATATATATATATATATATATATATATATATATATATATATATATATATATATATATATATATATATATATATATATATATATATATATATATATATATATATATATAGTGCCGATGATGATTTATGCCAAATTATTGTTTTTCACGTGTTAATGTCTTTGTATATAATCTATATGAAGTCAGATATGGATAGGATACGGGCTATTCGTGGCCGGGCTGGACGCCGAGCTGCTTCCTCCCCGGTTAGTCCCACCTCGTCATTGCCTACTGATGACGAGGCACAGAGTGATCGCGGACAGCCATCGGGGGCCCTGCCCCAGCCGTCGCCGTCGCCCAGCCCCAGCCCCAGCCGTCGCCCAGCCCGACGCAGATTCATCCCACACGCGCGTGCATTCTCCATCTTCCGTGGGTTCTACCTCAGGTATAGTTGATAACGGTGTTTCGTACATTTTTGCTAGCCTTATATTTGAACTGTATTAATGTCTGTGTTTTGTAGGATCTCGACGAGGCCGTGGTCCGACACGCGGGGTACGCATCGACCCCCAGCGTAAACAGAGAGTTACGCTCACGCAGGAGGGCCTGTAAGTACTAAAAATATCACCTCATGCCTTATATTTAAAATTTTGGGTTGTTAATTTATATTTGAACTGTATTAATTAATTTATTTACTTCTTTGGCAGGATCCTGGAGAATCAGGCGAGGACGAAGATCGGCGTTCTTGTGAAGGGCCGATTCTTCGAGCCACGCCTGTACTGGAAGGACTGGGATGCCGCTGCGAGGGAGGCCCTATGGGAGGAGTGGCTGGTACGGTGAAGTTTTTTTTCATCGTTAGTAAATGTTAAATTACAGTTTGTTTTATGTTGTTAATTTGTGTTATTGAATGCCTTACAGGAGGGGTTCACGTTTGACACGCCTCAGCAGCAGGTACTGGGGCAGTAGACTTTCTTTGCCTACATCGGCAAGAATTACCACCGATGGCT
>JAVXUP010003756.1:0-54427 GCA_033070095.1 Escallonia herrerae | reverse complement strand
TTCTTGTAGTGGAAGTGACCTTGGGCCTTGGATCCAAAAATGGAAGAAAACCATTTGGCGTTGGCCAACCCTAGGGGGTCGGCCTCGGCCTTCCCCAGGCCTAGGTGGTCAGCCTCGGCCTCCAAGAGGGGTTGGCCTCGGCCACTTTCCCCTGGTGGTTCCCCCCTTCGCGCATACTCCTTTTCGCACTTTTTCTCGTTTTGTACGCTTCGTACGTAATTTTGACATCTTGATCGTCACATAGATACGACTTGTGTCGACGCACTCGTCATAACGCAACTTCGGATTCATCGTTGCTCATCAAGACACCAACCGTCGGCATGCCCAAAGTTCACCAAAAGGGGGAGTGGCCTTGGCCTCCCTTCATGGGAGTTGGCCATTGGCCTTGGCCACCCCCTAGGGTCGGCCTCGGCCTTCCCAAGGGGTCGGCCTCGGCCTCCCCAGGGGTGGTGGCCTTGGCCTTCCCCCAATTTTGGCCTATGGCCTCCCCTCCCGCGCGCACTTATTTTCTCGAGTCTTTGCACCTCCGCGATGTTTACGGACGTCCGTACACCAACCTCGCGACGTCCGTCGCGCATCAACCTCGTGACGTCCGTTGTTCGTGACCGCATATCGCTCCCGTGATGCCCATTGCCCAAAGTCGCGCACTACCACCGAATGACACGTCGCCGACGACCGCATACCATCACTCCCAACTTTGTCATTACTACATGTTGCATTCATTATCTTGTTATGACAGGTACACTCAGCTCACATACCGTCTTCAGGACACCCGACGCCCGCCCGTGTGCCGACTCCGCGACGTTCGTCGCCTTGCCTGTGAGCCATTCTCATGATACGTGCCCCCGGCACCAAGTATTCTCCGCGACGTTCGTCGCCGCGCCCGTGCGCCATTCTCATGATACGTGCCCCCGGCACCAAGTATATCTCTACGACCTTTGTCATCACCCCCATGCGTTACTTCCATGACATGTGCCCCGGCACCAAGTATTGCTCCTGACGTTCATCGCCGCGCCCGTGCGCCATTTCCATAACATGTGCCTAGGCACCAAGTATTACTCCGCGACGTTTGTCGCCGCATTCGTGCGCCACTTCCATGACATGTGCCCACGGCACCAGGTATTGTCTAATGCCGTTGGCATCGCGCCCATGCGCCACAAGCATGTTACATGCTTTCGGGGGGCTCCGTTCGTAGTGCTCCGGCATGAGGACCCCTCGCTACGGGATGGGCTCACAACCTTAAAGCCATCGCCGGCACAATCAACTGCGGGATGGGCTCACAACCTTAAAGCCATCGCCGGCACAATCAACTGCGGGATGGGCTCACAACCTTAAAGCCATCGCCGGCACAATCAACTGGATGGGCTCACAACCTTAAAGCCATCGCCGGCACAATCAACTCGGGATGGGCTCACAACCTTAAAGCCATCGCCGGCACAATCACAGCGGGATGGGCTCACAACCTTAAAGCCATCGCCGTCACAGTCACGGGGGGCTCCGGCACGAGGACCCCTCGCCACGGACCCTGAGCACTGAGCTGCGAGCATGTCCACTCATGTTACCATTGATCGTCGACACCACCAGGGCAATGACCCCCGGGTCACTCCGGGACGGGAGCAGGTCCTTGGAGGGCATGGCGCCTAGTCCGCCTGACAGTTGGCTACAGGGGCAACCCTCACCACTGTCAGGTTCTCCGCGCGTCTCTTGACGCACTTCGTGGGATTCAGTAAGGGCTTGGATCGGTGGCTGGAGCAACGGGCTTACTCTGATCATGCTGTCATAGTGTGGTCAGTCTTCTCAGACAGGTAGAGCGACGCTGTGCGAGGCAGGCAACGCAAATTTGGGAACCGGCAGTCCAACTGGTATTTTGGGACCCCCTGGTGACGTGTCACTCCCAGGGGATGACATGTGGCATTTTATGACATAAGCACACTGTTTCCTATAAATAGTGAACTTTACAACTCAAAAAGGGACTTTTGCTCATTCTTACAAAATCACTTTCTCACTCTAGAATTGGAGAGCTCTTGGATTCTAGTGAGAGAAACATAACTTTGGACCGTAACATTGGACCCCGACTCGGACCTTGACTTGGACTGTCGACTGCCGGCCCTGTTCGTCTCGGCCTCGTCTCTGCAGCACTGCCACTCCTCAAGGCCTGTCTGGGAAGCCTTGCTCTCAGCCCTTACTCCGTCCTTGCTGTCTCTCATTTTGTACACTTGGAAGCTGACACGGACTGCAGCCTTTGTGGCACCTCCACATAGGTACGAACCCATCTTCCTTGGCATCATTTTTTTGGCATCGACTCAGGTGGCACTTAGGCACCATGCCTCTGCGACGAAGAGTTACGAGGGCTACCAGCCAAGGCCTCATCCGCACCGTGCAAGAGGAGGATCACCTCGGTGAACAAGAAGGGACTAGTGCCATGCGTCTCCAAGACCAGCCACTAGCTGTCGCACCTGACATACAAGTTGCAGTCAATGCGGCCATCCAACAGTTCACGCCCGCTATAGCCAACCTACAGGACTCGCAGGCTACTCTTATGACAGTCATCATGGAAATGCAAAAATCCATGCAGGCGATGGCCCCCCAACAAACCCTTGCACCAGTCCAACCTTCCGGACCTGGGTTGGCTCTTGACGCCGCTCAGGCCCCAGTGTCGCGACCACCGCCGCCACAATCATCTAGACCTTTGGCGGTAGGACTTGCGACATCTTCGCCTCCTGCAGCTGATGTGCTGCATCCTGTCAGGCCATCACGAAGACCTCAGGCAGACCTTGGACCCGTACTGCAACAGATTCACCCTGTCACGGCCCCCCAGCCCATGCCGACACGAAGTTCATCCGAAACCCATGACTCCATTGAGATGGAGCCGAACCCTTACCTAACTGAACAACGTCAAACCACCGGCCAGGTAGTGGACATGTCTCGCCCACCCAACCATGCCCATATACAACTCCCACCACAAACCCCTATCTCCGTTGCACCTGCCCATCAAGTTGCTCCTTCTGGGGGCTCGGGGGCTCGCGGCATCCCAGCCAGCCACCACCCTTTGACCGTCCATGACGACCCGTCTCCCAACTATGTCTCCAAGTTAGACTTTGATGCACTCATCCACCGCTTATCACAAAATTCTACACCTAATCCCTCTGCCCACCTGACAGGCCATGCCCCATATGCCAATGATATTGCCGCCATACCCTATCCCCCAAAGTACAAACAACCAGCTTTTGTGCTCTTCAACGGACGCGAGGGCAACGCCCGTGAGCACTTGACGAGATTTGCAGGCTCATTGGAGCAGTATGGTCCGGGAGACAGCTTGAAGTTGAGGGAATTCCACAAGTCCCTTACAGGCTTGGCTTACACTTGGTATCACCAAATCCCTGCGGGGACTGTCCACGCATGGAACGACATGGTCCAGTTGTTCTTAGACAAGTTCCATTATGAGGCCGAACGCGTGACTATTGTTGACATTGCTGGCATTCGCCAGAACCAAGGGGAAGACTTGAATAAGTACGTGCATCGCTTCCATCTCAAATGCCTTGAGTGCACGGACTTCAGCAAGGATGAAACATTGGTTCCCATATGCATCAAAAATATGACTGACATCTACCGGGTGCATATCGAGAACCTACAGTTGAGGTCATGGGGACACCTCAAGGAAACAGCCCGCCGTACTTACGAGACGGTCGGTCCTGTCAAGCCGTGGAAGCCTCGACCGCAAAATGCACTACTGGCTTCGGCAGACACACCCACCACTCAGCGTAACAACAACAGCACCAACAACAACAACAGCAACAACTACACTGGCTTCAAGCGTCAGTTCCCAGATGAGGACCGACGCCCCGACAAGCGAAGGCAACAGGGGCTTGCACCCGACTATCCATGTGATTTGAATACAGTGAAGGAACTCTTGGCAGAGTGGGTGGCACATGACAAAAATTTCCAACTGCCACCAATGCGGACAACATCACGGACGAAGAGAGGACCAGACCCAATTACTGTCCTTTCCATCAAGCCCTTGGCCATCCTCTCAAAAACTGCAATGCGTTGCGAACTATCTTTGCAAGGAAGGTCGCGTCAGGCGACCTACAGCTACGAAAGAACAACGATGTGCGTAAGGACCCTTACCCACACCATGGTAACAACAATCGGGAGCATCAGGTGCTCATGGCCGCTACTGACCACATCGAGTCTCTCGTCCCCGAAGCTCCTACGGAGGTCTTTCCCATGGTCACACCTTGTGTACCTTCCGCTCCTCAGCCAGCGTCCTCAGTCGGGAAAATGTCAAAAATCAAAAGCTTTTTTGATGAAATGGGGTTTTCACCCGCGGCACGGACTTACCTCTCAAACAGGCCTCGGTCCTGAATGTTTCGCTGCCCAAGCCGAACTCAGACACGTCCCTTCTACCGCATTCATTTTCTCAGACGAGGACTCACCACCGATTGAACACCACAACCGACCGTTATACCTCGAATGCACTGTTAATGGCACAGGCTTCCGCCGCGCCTTAGTAGACTGCGGCGCCTCAATCAACATCATACCACTCATCACCTTGCAACGAGCCGGCATCCCCCAAGAAAGATCATCCGTGACCCCATCAAGATTACTGGCTTGGGCAAGGCCCCAGTCCACCCTCGGCCATATCACTGTCGACCTCATGGTCGGAACTGTCCGTCGCGACACTACTTTTCACGTGATAGACAGCGAGTCTTCCTTCCACCTCCTACTTGGCCGACCTTGGATTCATGTCAACAAGGCCGTTCCCTCAACGTACCACCAGTGTGTGAAACTGGTGGCCGGTCCTGCGGGACATGAGGTAGCAATGACAATCCCCGCAACCAAAGCCCCCTTCGAATGTGCCGAATCTTACTTCGCCGAAGCCTCTTTCTTCACTGAGCTTGCCGAGGACGGTGAGAATGCTACTCATATACATTCCACCAAGCTGCCAAATTGGGACGAGCTGTGTGGAAACAAGCCTCCCAAGTCCAAGACCAAGAGAAGTACCAAGAACAAGGGATCGACCTCGATGCCTCCGCTTGCTGCCACGACCAACTCCCCCCTTCATCCCCCAAGTCCAAGAAGCAAAAGGCCGAACCAACCTTCCAACGCATCGTCAAAGACGGCAAAGTTATCTACCAACTATGACGGTGTGCGGGGGCTTCAGGTGGTCCGTCATCTGACCCCCCGACCCTGACCCGCCCATGGAAACTGAATGGTGTTGCGCGGCCGAGCATTGCCCGCCAGACCCTGAACTTACCCCGGGCGCTGCACCGCCTTGCTACGAAGACGGCCCTCGACCGCAGGCCGAAGATCTTGAAGAAATCAACCTGGCTGACCCGGGCGAGGAACCGCGACTGACATACATTGGCACAAAACTCGCCCCGGGCCGAAGAGAGGAATTGGTTACCCTCCTTCGCGAATATCGCGATGTATTGGCATGGAGTTACAACGAGATGCCTGGATTAGATCCCGCCTTGGTGATGCACCATCTCAACATTGCTACCGGGTTCAGCCCTGTCCGACAACATCCACGGTCCTTCCGCCCCGAGCTCGAATTGAAGATCAAGCAAGAGATTGAACGACTTCTACAAGCCGGCTTCATTGAGCCCATCACTCATCCTATCTGGTTGGCTAATGTTGTCCCTGTGCAAAAGAAGAATGGCCAAGTCCGTGTTTGTATTGACTTTCGGGACTTGAACAAGGCATGCCCTAAAGACGAGTTCCCATTGCCCAACATCGACATGCTTACAGAGGCAGCCGCCGGACACGAAACCTTATCTTTCATGGATGGTTTCGCGGGCTACAATCAAATTTGGATGAACCCCGACGACTGTGCCAAGACAGCCTTCCGCACTCCTATGGGTAACTTTTGTTGGAAAGTCATGCCCTTCGGCCTTAAGAACGCGGGTGCAACGTATCAAAGAGCAATGACAGAAATCTTCCACGACATGATCCACCGCACAGTAGAGGACTACGTTGACGATCTTATCATCAAGTCCAAAAAGGAAAGTGATCATCTCACGGACCTTCGAGCAGTATTCGATCGTTGTCGACAATACAACATGCGAATGAATCCATTGAAATGTGCCTTTGGAGTCTCATTCGGCAAATTCCTTGGCTTTTTAGTCAGTCGACAGGGCATCTACGTTGACCTTTCTAAGGCCGCCTCCATCCAAGAGATGCCCCCTCCCAAGAGCACCAAACAGTTGAAGAGCTTCCTCGGCAAGGTTTCTTATCTCCACCGATTCATCCCTCCCTTGGCCGAACTTATCACACCCTTCCAGCATTTGACACGCAAGAGCGCACCATGGAGTTAGGGTGTGCCCCAACAACAAGCATTTGAACGGATCAAGGCTGTCCTCATGTCACCGCAGACCATGGTCATGCCATAACAAGGTATCCCTATCTTGCTATACTTGACCACGCCCAGGTCCATAGGGTCATTGCTTGCCCAAGAGGTGAATGGAGTGGAGCGCCCAGTTTATTATCTTAGTCGATCTATAAGGGGCCCCGAAGCCAATTACTCTGAGCTTGAGAAGCACTGCTTAGCCTTGGTCTACGCCTCACAGAAATTTAGACACTACTTCTTGCCGCACCAGATCACACTTGTCACCAAGGCTGATCCACTCCGATACATGCTCACACGCCCTGCCCTGTCTAGTCGACTTACCCATTGGTTGCTACTGTTGGTCGAGTTTGGCTTCTCTATCAAGAATCCTACAGCTCTACGGAGCCAAGCACTTGCAGACCTCTTGGCATTCTTCCCACGCCAACAATATGAACCGACCTTAGACCAATTGCTTGGGGAGGAGACGGCCCTGATCTTCGACATCGATGAACTATGGACGCTCGAGTTCTACGACGCAGCCAACACCAAAGGCCCCAATGGAGCTCCCTTCTGGCAAGGGGGTGCCAGAGTAGTCCTTCACAATCCAGAGGGTGTTACCACATCCCTATCATTCAAGCTTGCATTCCCGGTATCTAAGAATAAAGTCGAGTATGAGGCACTTGTCATTGGCCTCATGTTGACTACCAGCATTGGGGCTAAGTGAGTATGCATGAAAGGAGACGCGAACTTCATCATGAAGCAGACTGATAGGGAGTTCGCAGTCAAGGAGCCCACCTTGGCACCTTATCGTGCCTTGGTTCAACACTTGGAAGCAAGATTTGGCCATGTACAATATGAACATCACAACAGGTGCCACAATAGACATGCAGACAGCTTGGCCACAATCGCGTCAATGATAGAAGTCGACGGTGAACAACGAATGCTAACCATCATCAAGAGGACCAAACCTTGCATAGCCATGAACTTGATCCCGAGGGACACTACCGTCGCTGATTGGAGGCAGCCGATCATCAAACAACTTAAAGCACCATCCCTTGCATTCGCATCTACTCTCACAGACTACTTAATGTTAGGGGATGTCTTGTACAAGCGATGCCCTGGGAGCACTGTCGCTAGATGTTTGGCGCCGGAAGAAATGAAGCATAAGCTCAGACTTGGCCATCAAAATCGTTGTGGCCTCGACGGTCCCCCTCTATACCGTCGCCTCCAGCGTATGGGCCTCTATTGGCCATCCATGGCCAAGGATGCCTCAGCTATACAAAGGGACTGTCCTGAGTGCTTGTATGCACCGGACAATGTGGAAGCTCTTGTCATTGACGTCGAAGGTGACTGGCGCCAACCTTTCATCCAGTACATATCCCACGGAGTCCTACCACCTGACCGCAGCTTAGCACTATCTATCAAATGTAAGTCGGTCAAATATTTCGTGATGGAAGGAGAGTTATTTCGCAAGGGAATTTCGGGACGCACCCTGCGATGCTTGCAGGGTTCCCAAGCAGTCGAGGTGATTAACGAAGTGCACAATCGTGATTATGGTAAGCATCATGGCTCTCAAAAGCTGTATGCGGAGTTGCTAAGGTTAGGGTACTACTGGCCGACTATGGAATTTGACGCGATCTCTCATATCTAACACTGCCAACCTTGCCAGAGACACGCTGACAGAATGCACACACCGGCGTCCGACCTCTACATGATCTTGGCCCCATGGCCATTTCACTCTTGGGCTCTCGACCTCATAGGCCACATCCACCCCATATCACGAGGCCACGCTTGGATTATGGTTGCAACAGAATGTTTCACAAAGTGGGTCATAGCCATACCTCTACAACGAGTCACGGGAGGCGCCGTTGCCAACTTCTTGCGTGATCACATGGTTTGTCGCTTTGGTATCCCCCGGTGTATCATATCTGACAACGGCACGCCATTCATCAATAGGGATGTCCGAGCTTTCATGGAAGGATACAACATCAACCACGCTACATCCACCCCTACTACCCACAAGGGAATGTTTAAGCCGAAGCTTCTAACAAGACCTTACTGCGGGTATTGTCACGAATAGTCCATGATGCGAGTGGTTCATGGTCGGAAAAAAGCCTTGCACTTTGGGCTTGTAGAACCTCCAAGCACACAGCAACAAAGGCCACACCCTTTTCCCTAGTCTACGGGGATGAGTGTGTGGTCCCAGCCAAGATTGCAGTCGCATCAACCAGACTCTCCCTAAGCAGTGGGCTTGGGGAGGAAGAAACCAAAATGACCGAAGGACTTGATGAAAGAAGAGCCAATGCCTTACGCCGTATGAAGAAGTACCACGAACAACTCACTAAGGCATATGGAAAGACTGTGAAGGAATGGACATTCGTCGAGGGCGACCTTGTTCTCCAGGCCGCCAAACATGTACACGCCAACATGTCAGCCCCCAAGTTCACACCGAATTGGGAATGACCACTTCAAGTACATGAAGCCAGAGATAACGGCTCCTACCTCCTGCTCAACACGGAAGATGGACAAATCATGGCACCTATCAACGGCTGCTATTTGAAGAATTATTATGCATAACCAACTGCGGCTTGTTCCCCCAGCCTCGCCAGCCAAAAGCTTAGAACATTTACACACAAAACTTTTTTTGTATATGCACACCTGTTTATGACTTGTAACTTTTGCTGACTATTACAAGTGCTTACTTTACTCATGTAATGGCATTTTGGCCTAACTACTATCAATGCAAAGATCATTTACTCGGCTCAATTATTGTATGTAATGCACTCTTTCATTTACACATCGTTCACTAAGTCGCTTGCTATGGGCGGGGAGGGGGGAACCACAACGGAAAGACACCACATGCCAGAAATACAATCAATAGCTAAGCCTCATTGCACAACAAACACATGTACAAAATAACCATATGACTGCCAGTTCAATATCACCAAATGCATACAGATCACAGGTTTGCAGGCCACTACGGACCAACGACATATAAAAACAAAAAAAATACAAAGTACACAACATCTACTGTAAAGAAATAAGCAATGCACCAACAGAATCAGAAGTGTCCGTCGTTGCATCTGTAAGTCAGACCATCTATCATCCAACTCGGCCCACTGTCTTTCTATCTCTGTCTGTCGGGCCTCCTCCTCGGCAAGTCGGACCGGCAACTCGGCCACCTCCCGAGTCACATCTGTCAATGCTGCATCAAGCACTCGCCTACGACCCTGCCAAACCACCTCCTGAGCCCCTATAGCGGTCAGTCCAGCCACAGCCTCGACACTCTGTCCCCTCGCTCTAATAGAATCGGCCAACCACTCCAACTGGAAGCCAAAAGATACAAAAGGCTCAAGCTCCGACATAAAATCAGATATAACCTCCAAAGTCCAAGCTGAGGCTGGCACCGCACCAAGTGTCGCCAACCAATCCACGAGTGCAGTGTGCAATGCCCTCGTCAATGCTGCGCCACGCATGGTCCTAGGCCTAAAAAAACGTCTGCGGCTGTGTCGCCCTAATCATTTCCAATCGACGGACTACCGAATCAGACAATCCGACACCCTCCCACGGTGCACCATCCACCTATCCGACTGAAGACCCGCCACTAGCATCACCCGTCCCTGTCACCCCATCACCCGCTGACCGCACGCCAACGGTAGCAGCATGCATCGTCAACAGAGCATCACCCACATCTACGGCTGACCCTGACAATGTATCCACCACAGGCTCCATAACATACGAACCAGGTACCTCCTGTCGCGGCAAGGAGTCTCTAACCATCCCATGTGTAGCTCGCGACCCATCGTGTGTTCCCATCGGAACATCTGGCTCTCTACTGGTCCACCAATCATCCACCTCGAACGTATGACCCATCGGGCCACCGAACACCTCCTCAACTAAGACCGGCGACGGACTCGAACTACTGGCCTGCTCGACCGGCTCCACAATGTAGGCTACTGCCTGCTCCGCCGTCGTGGCTTCCTCAACGGCCGTACTATTCATCGGCTCACACTCATCGGCCGCCTCAGCATCCATCTCCTCGACCTCATCGGTCGCCTCAACATCTATCTCCTCGGCTTCCTCAGCATCCATTCCCCCAGTATCGTCAATGACGACCTCAGCATACCCCACCATATCGTCAGACTCTACATCATTGGTATCCTCCGCATCATCAAGTCCCTGTAAAAAAAAAAAGAGAACAAGAGAAAAAGCTTAGAGCACACTCCACATGATAATCAGCAACTGTGTAACGAAAACAGTCAGTAGCCCTAACCTCAGAGTTCAACTCCTCAAGCACCTCCCGCGGCCTCTTCAGCCTGTGTCTACCCCCTACCGATGAACCCGCGCCTGCCTACAGTGCACTCTCCATCATACCCACTCTCAATGATGAAATAGGACCCTTGCCGGCACCCGGCACCCCCGACGCACGTGCTGGCACCGGCAAATCTGATACACCTGTAAATAATATTGACATGCCTAACTGCTTCGCAACCTGTTCTGATATCAGCTCCAGTCCTCTGTCACCAGCAAAGACGTCGACCTGCTACCTGTCAGACGGCACCTGGGACATCCACACTGACCACGTCGACCGCACTCACGCCCACTATCGCGCATACTCGATTGTCATCACCCCCGTCAACAACGTCCCGGGCCTCCTCCACTCCTCTATCGGTACTGGCCACCTTCGTGCCTCCTCTAGGATCGTATACCGAAAGGCATTCCTCACATCCCAAGGCCTAGCATAGCCACATGGGGGCTCCAAATCATAACCGAAACTCATGGATCGACGGTCGGGGTTATACCTCGCCATGTAATACCGGTTAATAGCCGGCTTCCCGCCGTCATCAGTCAATACGGGAAGCCACCCCGAAAAATATGCCAATAGTAAGGCCACCGCCATGTCTGTCAACTCATCTCGACTATGCAGTAGCACAATACTGTCCTGCAGACCAAGCCATGGAGGAATACCATACGAACTATGCATGTCGGTATACGGATGAGGAATGCACTCATCTCGATCGTCAAATATGTCCGCCAACTCACACCCGGGTTCTTCCCGCCCGCCCAAGCATATACCCAGCCACCCGCGTACCAGGCTGATACTTCACGCGACCTGCCCGGCCGCGTCACTATAGTCGTCCTCGACGATGGATGTACCAGAGGAAACCCCATAGGCCGGTAATCCACATAGATCTCGAATAGATACCGCTGTAACAACATCCAATCTACGTATGTTGCCACCTGATAGCGTCCATACGACCTCTGCACGTCATTGGAAAACTGATCCAGACGCGAGTACAACGTGCCTAAGTAAATAGGGGCCAACCTAACTCCATCGCCCCCAGCCATCCGGACGGCCAATTTGAACACCCTCATGGAAACGCCATCCTCCGGCATACCCTCCAATACAAACCTACAGGTATAGAACATACAACATCTATTATGACTACCCAACCCTGTTTAGATAATAAAATGCGAGGCATGGCATTATGACTACGTCAAATTTTTTTCAAAGCATATATTTTTCTCTAAGTATAAGACTCGGCTACAACGCATACAAAAGCAATTAAAGCACAACATGTAAGAAATGCTGAAACAAAGACAATCGAAGTGCATACCTCGACAAGAACATGGCGAGGAAACCCGCCAGCTCATATCAATCATCCTTGTAGTAAGGACCCATGCGAAAGCTGCTCTCCGATACCGACTTCTGCCCAGGTAGTACGGTCGTCGTACCATAGAAGTGCTTGATCCACCCGCTATACGTCCCCTTACGATGGCTCTTTATCTCCCTCGCAACCCCCTGCAGCCTCTTCACAATCAACCATTCCGGCGCCGTCAACTGCAATGCACAAGCATCCTCCGTCCCGTGCATCAGCAACCCGGTCAACATCATCACGTCAAGAAGTGTTAGCTTAATCTCCCAAAACTTCATGATAAATGTATGAGTCTGTGAGCTCCACCTAGAAAGCAACAATGTCAAGCCCTTAAGATCTCTGACTGGATCAATCACCTTGAACGTCGCCTCTATCGCAGCTACCAATCCCAACGCCTCCAACCTCTCCACCTAAGTCGAACGCTCTAGCATGTACATACACCAAAAGTTCCATCCCACTGGCAAAGTGTTATGGCCCTTGAACAGCATAGGCAACCATGGTATATCTCGTCGCTTCGCCAACAAACCCGGCACATACCTCGGCGACATCACCGGGGCAACCTCCCCACTCGGCGTGCGGACATACGGAGAGGGAACCATTGGACTCACCGCCATCGACGAAGAAATCCACCCCCATAGAAACACATACGTAGTCACTCGCTGACTCAGCTATTGCCATAGCTCCTTCGGCGGGCAACCGAACACCGCTCTCTTTGCCGTCAACAACACATTGCTTTGACTTGGTACTGGATCAAAGCTCTTCGCTCCACTATCAAAGCTCAACAGCACCCCCGACATCTCCACCGGCCCAGCCTCATCATCCCGAAACATGTCGCCACGCGACGCCCTTGATCGCCCGTTCTCTTCACCGCGACGTCGCGAGCTCTGCTTCTTCCTCGTCTTTTTGGGCAATCCTCTAACATCTTCCCTCGCATTGGACAAGCCATCACCGCGTACGCCATGCACCCGATAGGCCTCGGCCTCAGCCCGCCGTTCTCTCTCCTTCCTTTTTTCTTCCCTCTCCCTCTCCCCTCTTTCCCTCCCTCTTTCTCTTTCCCTTTCCCTTTTCCTCTTCCTCCCCCCTCTCCCCTTCCCCTCCCTCCTTCCCCGCCAGCGCCAACACCACCCTCTGCCTCGGCCGAGGCCACCCCTCCCCTTCCCCTGTTCTCTTTTCCCTTTCCCTCTCCCTTCCCCTTCCTTCCTCTATTATTTCCTTCCCCCTTCCTTTCTCCCCCCTCCCCTCCCCCTCTCTCTTCCCCCATCTCGGCCTCGGCCGGATGGCCAAGGTCAGCCTCGACCTCACGGCCTTGGTCGGCCTCGGCCATCCGTGGCCTTGGCCCTCCTTCCAAGCCCCATTCCACCGTGCCCCCCTCCCCCTTCCCCCACTTGCTCCTCCTCTCTTACCTCCTTGCATCCTCTTGGCCTCTTGTGAAGTCCTCAATCTCATGTGGGTCTTCAAACCTTCCTCTTCTCCTTCTTCTTCTTTTCTTTCTCTTCCTCTCTTCTCTCCTTTTTCTTCTAAGTGTAAATCTCCCTCTCTTTCTTTAAAGTCTTGAAAATGCAAGACTTCCCAACTTCCCCCCTTCTTTTCCCACAAGTCTTAACCTTTCCCCCAAAACTTCCCCCTCTTTTTTCTTTCAAAATTCAATCTCAAACTTTTCCCCCAAAACTCCCAACAACTCTTTTTTTCAAACCGCTACCCATTTTCGCGCTAGTTTAAGTATTTTTTTTGCGCTATCTTCGTCAAGATTAGCGCTACAACTTTTACGTAATTAATTTTACCACAAATAATTTTTTTTGCGAAAATCCACTTCCGAATAAATTCTATTTTTTGCGCAACCTTTCTTTTCACACCAATACTAACGGATACGCATACTCCATCTTTCGTCGCTCTGCTTTTTTTTGCTCGATACCGCTATTACTTTATTCGCGATAACGCTTTTTCTTGGCAAAAAAAAAAGAAAAAAAATTTAAATTTCAAGGAAACCTCTGCTCCCCCACGTCTTTCGTTATTATCGCGCCCGTTCCTCAAGATTCGACACCGGCACTTTTTTTTTACGACCAACGTTTATGCGTGCGGCGCCCGCTCGGGTTGCCCCTCCGCACACACCACACACAGGGGGCTTATGTTCCCAACTCATTCTGGTCATACCCAAGGGCCCACTAGGGGTCCTGCTTCGCACAAACACGTCGATAGATTCAATGGCCAAACTTCCAACGCATCGAACTAGTCAGCGCACGCACGCTCAAGTCACGTATATTTTTCACTCCGCGCACGCATTTTTCGCTTCGCGCGCGCCTTATGCGTGACTTAGACAACTTATTTCTCGTTAGCATGACCCACGGTAGCAAGACCATCGCACCAAGACCACCCGAACACCTTTTTCACCAAAAACTTTGACTGACGGCGCAACCGGAGTGACAGGGTCAAGGGGCAAAGGCATTGGCCAAACCCATGGGGTCAGCCTCGGCCTCCCCCAAAACCATGGGGTCGGCCTCGGCCTCCCATGGGGGGTTGGCCTTGGCCTTTCCCCCCGGTTTTTCACTTTGCGCGTAAAGTTCCTTTTGTACTTTGTTCGCTCCGTACGCTCTTTATGTGACTTAAGCGCTTTGTTCGTCATGTGGGTACGATTCTTGGCAGCACGCTCGTCACGACACAACTTCTGGATTTGTCATCGCTCATCAAAACACATACCGTCAGCGTGCCCGAAGTTTGCCAAAAGGTGAAGTGGACTTGGGCTCCAAAAATGGATGAAGACCATTTGGCCTTGGCCCACCCTAGGGGGTCAGCCTCGGCCTCCAAGAGGGGTTGGCCTCTGCCACTTTCCCCCGGTGGTTCCCTCCATTCGCGCATACTCCTTTTCGCACTTTTTTTGCTTTGTACGCTTCGTACATAATTTTGACATCTTGATCGTCACATAGATACGACTCGTGTCGACGCACTAGTCATAACACAACTTTCGGACTCATCGTTGCTCATCAAGAAACCAACTGTCGGCGTGCCCGAAGTTCACCAAAAGGGGGGAGTGGCCTTGGCCACCCCCTAGGGTCGGCCTCGGCCTTCCCAAGGGGTCAGCCTCAGTCTTCCCAAGGGGTCAGCCTCGGCCTCGCCAGGGGAGGTGGCCTTGGCCTTCCCCCAATTTTGGCCTATGGCCTCCCCTCCCGCGCGCATTTATTTTCTTGAGTCTTTGCACCTCCACGATGTTTTGGGACGTTCGTACACCAACCTCACGACGTCCGTACACCAACCTCACGACGTCCGTCCTGCATTAACCTCATGACGTCCATCGTGCATCAAGCTCACGATGACCATCATCCATGACCGCATACCGCTCCTGTGATGCCCATAGCCCAAAGTCGCGCACTACCACCGAATGACAAGTCGTCGACGACCGCATACCATCACTCCTGACTTTGTCATTACTACATGTTGCATTCATTATCTTTTTATGACAGGTACACTCAGCTCACACACGGTCTTCAGGACACCCGACGTGTGCCCGTGTGCCGACTCCGCGACGTTTGTCGCCGCGCCTGTGCGCCATTGTCATGATACGTGCCTCCGGCACCAAGTATTGATCCGCGACGTTCGTCTCTGGGCCCGTGAGCCATTGTCATGACACGTGCCCCCAACACCAAGTATATCTTTGCGACCTTCGTTGCTGCGCCCATGCGCCAGTTCCATAGCATGTGCCCGACACCAAGTATTGCTCCGCTACATTCGTCGTAGCGCCCGTGCTCCATTTTCATAACATGTGCCCCGGTACCAAGTATTGCTCCGCAACGTTCGTCGTCGCGCCCGTGCGCCATTTTCATGACATGTGCCCATGGCACCAGGTATTGTCTAATGCCGTTGGCATCGCGCCCATGCCCCACAAGCATGTTACATGCTTTCGGGGGGCTCCGTTCGTAGTGCTCCGGCATGAGGACCCCTCGCTACAAGATGGGCTCACAACCTTAAATCCATCGCAGGCACAATCAACTGCGGGATGGGCTCACAACCTTAAAGCCATCGGCGGTACAATCAACTGGGGGATGGGCTCACAACCTTAAAGCCATCGCCGGCACAATCAACTGCAGGATGGGCTCACAACCTTAAAGCCACAGGCACAATCAACTGCGGGATGGGCTCACAACCTTAAAGCCATCCACACAATCAACTGCTGGATGGGCTCATAACCTTAAAGCCATCGCCGGCACAATCAACTACGGGATGGGCTCACAACCTTAAAGCCATTGTCGGCACAATCACAGCGAGATGAGCTCACAACCTTAAAGCCATTGCCGTCACAGTCACGGGGGGCTCCGGCACCAGGACCCCTCGCCATGAGCCCTGAGCACTGAGCTGCGACAATGTCCACTCATGTTACCATTGATCGTCGACACCACCAGGGCAATGACCCTCGGGTCACTCCAGGACAGGAGCAAGTCCTTAGAGGGCATGGTGCCTAGTCTGCCTGACAGTTGGCTACAAGGGTAACCCTCACACTGTCAGGTTCTCCGTGCATCTCTTGACGCTCTTCGTGGAATTCAGTAAGGGCTTGGATCTGTGGCTGGAGCAACGGGTTACTCTGATCATGCTGTCATAGTGTGGTCAGTCTTCTTAGCAGGTAGAGCAACGCAGTGTGAGGGAGGCAACGCTAATTTGGTAACCTGCAGTCCAACGGAGAACCGGTACGTTGGGACCCCCTGGTGACGTGTCACTCTCAGGGGATGACATGTGGCATCTTATGACATAAGCACACTGTTTCCTATAAATTGTGAACTTTACAACTCAATAAGGGCACTTTTGCTCATTCTTAAAAAAACCCTTTCTCACTCTAGAATTGGAGAGTTCTTGGATTCTAGTGAGAGAAACAT
Source organism: Escallonia herrerae (assembly GCA_033070095.1). Lineage (NCBI taxonomy): Eukaryota > Viridiplantae > Streptophyta > Magnoliopsida > Escalloniales > Escalloniaceae > Escallonia > Escallonia herrerae. The sequence goes on along the minus strand of JAVXUP010003756.1, from coordinate 37,583 downwards.
AGCTTTGGACCGTAACATTGGACCCCGACACGGACCCCGACTTGGACTGTCGATTGCCGGCCCTGTTCGTCTCTGCCTCGTCTCTACAGCACTGCCACTCCTCAAGGCCTGTCCGGGAAGTCTTGCTCTTAGCCCTTACTCCACCCTTGTTGTCTCTCATTTTGTACACTTGGAAGCTGACACGGACTGCAGCCTTTGTGGCACCTCCGCATAGGTACGAACCCATCTTCCTTGGCATCAAACTCCTAATACGAATATGGACAGCCCCTCTACCGACAGCAACATTATGCATGTTAAGATCAAGAAATGGTTAAAACTTACAAGGTCATAAGTGTCAAGTACATGCCGGGCATTATTGGCTCTTTCCGGCATGTGATCTTTTTAGACGACAATATGCTGGGATGCGAGAATTGTGGCTTCTAGGTAAAAACAGTAAGAAAGAGAAGAATGGATGAAGAATGAAGATAGCAGCAGTGAATAAAAGCCCTCTCTCTCATGCAAAGAGACCTTGTTGGAAATACGCCAATATCAGGGTTATATATATGTGGACCGGTAGAGAAGTGAGAACACAAGTCTTTTCATAAGTGATGTCGTTGGTGTGCCTAATCCTAGAAGGGAGAAAGAAGAGACACGAGGAGAGATTGAGACCGAAAACTTCCAGTTATGATCATGATGCTTCTAAGGGCTTTCCCAGAATTTAAGGAAATTCCAGTTGAATTCCAAGGTTGTCTTAAAGGTTTGAACTCCACGAAGAAATATTTTCTCCGTCATATTGTTTTCCAACTGCTTTTCCGTTTGAGTTATAATCAGAAAACCTGTTATCAGTTTAGTCTCAAGAATGTAGACTAGCAAAGTTTAACGTAAGTGGATGTATGAATTTGCAATCTAATTTGGTATCTTTCAGAGTTATTACTGGCAATGGGGATATCAGGTAAACAAAAAAACTAGAGGGGAAGAATGTTATCCCACATGGTATTCAAGATTATCTTATGGCACGTACAAAGACATCCTTAATTTGCTTTTACCAAAGTGGTTCAAGTCTATTTCAAACATCAAAGAGGACTTCATTGGAAGTCCCTTGTATCGCCATCCTGTTTAAGGTTCTGCTGCTGCAGTAATGACACCGAGTATGCAACACATACGTCTTCATCTTTCTTCATAAATGGGAACCAAAGGTTCTCCTTTTCCTTTCCCCTGAGCCTTTTGGTTGCTCTTTTTGCACTCATGGTAGCAAACAGTACAAGCCACAAGCATGTACAGCATTACAAGGCATTGTAATGCAATCATAGACGTCCTGATAGCAGGGTGAGACCAAGTTACTACGACGGGCGGTCCATCCATAGCTGCAATCATAACAGGTGTAATATAAAGAGTACCACAGTTAAAAATTAAAATCAGGAGTAGAACATAAGCTTCTAGCCTTTTGCCTTTCATGAGCACTCCTGCTCGGTTAATAGCTTTTAGTCCGATAGAATCATCTTCGACTACCGAAACAACTAAGCTCAGCATCCAAACAGCAGCCACATAAATACAAGGAGTTGCAACTAGAATGAGGGCTGCTACTTCAAGAAGGAACGCAGAGAAACCCTCAGCCAATGGTGAGACTGCCCCTATTAAGATGACAAAGAGGCTAAAAATAAACAAACTGATTACCGTCATGTAGAGGCTGGTTATAACGGGTCCTTTCCAACACCTGATCGCTTTGAAGAACAAGTCTTTTGGGGTTAGTGCTTTTCCAGCGACGGCTTCTGAGGTAGAGAAAATTGTAGCTATTATAAACAAATGTGACATAACCCAGAAATGGACCACCATTGATGATAAGAGCGCCATAATAAGCCCGATGCTAATGTGAAATTCAGTGTCACAGCCACATCATGATCAGTATTATCTCTGTACTGGTCTAGAAATAATAGCCGAAGACGTAAAACTTTGAGCAGTGGCGTCATGAGTTGATCACCACCCAATGCCAGAAGGGAGAAAGAAAGAGATGCAAGGATAAAGATTGAGACTAAAGACTTCCCATTTCTAATGATGATTGTGACGGCTTTCCATAGGATACCATAGACCATCCTGTAGAATTCCAAGGACGCCATGAATGGTTGTCGTTCGATGAAGATGAAATTTTCTTCGTTATCTTGGTTTTCCATTTTGGTTTTTGTTCACAAGGGTTGAGCCTTTAAGATGGTCATCCTGGCCAAGTACGCACTGATTCACTTTCATGGCATAGATGCTATGGGAATAACAACGAAGATTGGATTCATTATCCTGGCAGGTACAAACAGATCGTTGCTTGATTAAACAAATGGTTTGAAGTTTTATTATCCATCAATGGAGACTTCATTGGAAATCCCAATGAATTGCCGTCCTCTTCGTTTCTTCGCTGCTCCACTTTCTTGTTTTTAGTTCTAATTGTAGAAGAGATAGGCAGATTTTTTATTTGCAGAAAGTACGATAATACTGTCATATAGATCTTGCAATAAAATTGCAGGCAATTCATTGAGGGTTTACTGAAACATCTATTGCAGATTTATTATCCATCAATACACGTCATTGGAAATTCCTATGAATTGCCGTCCTCTCCGTGGTTTCGCTGCTGGACTTTCTTGTTTTTAGTTCTAATTCTAGAAGAGATAGGGAGATTTTTTATTCGCTGAAAGTAAGATACCTTCTTATTGACCTTGCGATAAAATTGCAGGCAATTCATTGAAGGTTTACTAAAACTCCATTGCTGCAAAGACAGTAAACACTCTTCAAAACAAGGCTCCAGTGGCACATCTCCAGATTCGGCTCAATTAGGATGACGCGGAAAAGCAATCCAATGTAGCTGCTATTACTGATACCTTGCCCGATTTCATAGTAACATATAACTTTACTTCCGTAATAAAGAAAGAAACTTCACCGCAAGAACTTTCTATGAAATTGGAATCACAGAGATAGAGACCTATACTATTGTAATCATCGAGCGAAACTGTGCATCTTGTATCAGATCATTGCCAATTATTAGTAGGAGCCTTCTGCACGTAGTGAAGGGTCAGTTGGAGTAGTGGACTTCCTCGTGCACCTAGTTTCATGTAATCTACCTACTTAATGTTTTCTATATATACTTCATACTTGCCATATAAGTCCATCTTAATCTGATAATCTCCTCGAAGAGACAGACTGGGCATCAAAACTTTGATAGGGTAAACACTGAGCAAAATATCTTTTGTCTTCTGTCTTCATAATTTCGAGAACACAACTTCTTAGCTACTCTCTGCCCCTTATATGTAATTAGTATGGAGCACATGCGTTGCACGTGAATGTAGTCAATAGTAATTTTGAAGTGATATTATTAACTTATTTGGATAAAATAATATAATTCAATCATGTTCTTATTTTTTTGCGACTTGTTTTAAAAGAAATGTAGATTTGATGTTTCTAATTGTAATCAATGTTTGGAAATCTTCTTTGCAGACTTCTGGATTGAACAAATGTTTGCTGTTACTATTCAAATGAAAAGTAAATGGAAAACCTTTAAAAAGAATCAATCTACGTCTTTGTTTTTTAATCTGTTAGATTAGTTTATAGTATATAGTTAAAATTTATAATTTTCATCAATTTATTTAGAGGTGTCAAATGGGTCAGGCTTGGGCCGGCCTAGCCCAAGCCCATCGGGCCTCTAGCAAATAGGGCCGGGGCCGAGCCAAGGGGGCAGCCAAACGGGCCGGGCCTGATTCTGGGGATATCTGGGCCAGGTCCAAGCCTAGGCCCTAGGCCCAACATTTAGGGCCGGGCTTGGGCCGGGCCGGGCCCAATTTTCTTTTATTTTTTTGGCATTTTCTTGTTATTCAAGGTAAGGATTTTTTTTAGTTATGATAATTTGCTGTTAGGGATGCTTTATTAAAGCGTCCCTAACAGCAATCAACGATTTACTACAAATCTATAGCGACAAGAGTTAAAAAGATTGATGTGTAAGAATATGTTTTACGGTATATGGTAAGACTAATTCAATATAATAAATCAACAAGTTTGGCTTTAAAAAGGTTCTCAATAATGATAAATTCTCAAAGGGACATGAAGTAACAAATATCATCATCATAAAGATAAAAGCCAAATTGTCAAGAAAAACTTCATGCCAAAAGATGGGGGTGGGCACGCGACAGTGCTACCCCTCCCCTTCGCCACTGGCTTCATGTTCATTGTGTGAGGCTATGCAATGCACATCCATTGATGGAGCTTAAAAGTCGATGACAAAGCTACTCTTCTTGGTAAAATTTACACTTAAAAGGAAATACCTTTTGAATCTTCTCTATGCAATCTCTCTTTTAAACCAAATTTTGGGCAATCCGAACACTAGAACTGGAATTAGGTTCGATTATCTGAAACCCATGGTTAGGCACAGAACAATATCTGTGCTGAAATAAAGCAGATTCCAAATTGTAACATAAATTGACAAAATACAGCAAATGTGGGGTACACGATGGATTGGGGTCAGCAATTTCAATACATGAAGATGTTAGAAATTTACTCGATCCCATGACCACTATATTTATAAAGAAAAAAAATCAAAGACTTTAAGATGTGTTATTATTCTTCGCATAACTTAAATCTTCAGTACTATTTAGGGGGGAAAAGGGAAATAAATTCGTTGGGGGGAAAGGGGGGAAAAGTGGAATTTCAAAAGTAAAGAGGGGGGCCTGAACCGGGTCAGACCCGGGCCGGGCCAAACCCAGGCTGGGCCAAAACCGGGCCGGGCCTGGCCCGGGCTTTTTTCTGAGAAATGCAGGCCTGGCCAGCACTGTTCATGAAAGGGGCCGGGCCAACCCGGGCCAGAAAGGGGCCGGGTCGGGCCAACCAGCGGGCCGCCCGACCCATTTGACAACTCTAAATTTATTGTAGTTTGGTTTGGTTCTATAAGCTTTCTAGATTTTTTTTTCTTTCTATTCATAATGAAAAGACAAAAGTAAAGATTTTTATTTATTTATTAAAAAAAAGAATTCCATTGAATAATAAACAAGAAAGAAGAACTCAAAGCCTTAATTAGAAAGACCAGATTTTTTCTTTTTCTTTTCCTGTTTAAACAAAGAAGTTTACAAAGAGAGAACTATTGTCTGTTGATTGCGACATTGAGAGAGGAGACCCGTTCGTTTTCTCTTTAAACAACACCAAAAGAGGGAAATGAGGTTTTTAGCAAACAATTAATGAGAAGCTGATTGAATTATATATGTCCAAACCACAAACCAACACTCACAATATAAACAATAACTATGCATGTGTATATAAATTAATTATACATAAAACAATATGTATGAATGTTATGATTAATGTACGCTTCTGATTTCAGTAATAAAATACATGAAATGTGTATAAAATCAATAATTTTGTGTTATAAGAGTCATCCATGGTGCAGGCAATAGGCTTTCAGCTTTTAACATGTAGATTGAGAAGAAGTAGTTTTATTTTATGCAGGCAATAGCCTTTCAGCTTTTAACATGTAGATTGAGAAGAAGTACTTTTACTCTATTATATAATATCATATTAGTCTTCATTAAAGTGATGTTCTTTTTTGCGCACCGGATCTACAGCAGTCATTTGATGGTTTTCATCATTTTCTTATGTTGGATAGTATTCTTGAACTTCGTACACTATCAGCCTTGCTTGGATTCCGTCATTTTCAGCCCTTTTGTCCATCGTAATGATGAAGTTGAATTCTTTCCCATCCATTTTTTCAACGTTTGTTCCATTTTGCATGTAATTTTTAGTGTTTGACGTCATTCTTACCTAATTTTTACAAAGCATATAATTATGAATTTGCGTACCTATTTTGATTATATCAATTTTTAGACTAGACAGCTAATTAAAATTTTAGTTGCGTCGAACAATGTTATCAATGCTTGTTGAATGTCTCCTATTACAACCAGCTTCAGCATGTACTTTTTTTTTTTTATCAATATCATTGAATCAGTAATATTTATGTTAAAATAAACAACTATTCTTAATTTTCCTAGTTGACCTTGAGTCATAAGATATTGGAAGTTTACATTTCTTATCCTTACAAGCCTGTCATTTTTTTTATTATAACTTTCTTGCAGCATTTTTTGCATGCTTAGTTCTATGGTTCTTCTTTGTTCTCAATAGACAGTAATCTCGCTTTAAATAGTAGTACAATTTCTGTATAAAGCAGTTGTTAATTTACGCCGTATTTAAGGCTTTTTTTTTTCATTTTTGATGCATATTAACCTGTTTTTCATTATTTTTTGTTTTTGTTTTTCTTAAACAATTTTTTGTTTCTTAATTGATTGTTAGAAAGCTGTATGATAGGTCGTAACTATCTTACGGCTTTCTAACTTCACTTCTTTTTCTGTTCATTCCGCTTTGTCGATCGATGGTAGTATAAGAGATCTGTAACCCCCCTGAAATTTTTTACATCAGGGTTCCTGCTTCTACCCATAGTTAGCTGGTATCTCCCTGGGTTATACTTGAGTTTGAATATTATACACACTAGTAGTCCAAGTTCTAACCTAACCTAGAACTGGATATTAATGTTCTTCTCTTTCACGCAAGCTCCATCTCGTTTATCAAAATTTAGAGCAAATGAATTAGCGCTGACATGGTCTTTTAGTTTTGTTTCGCTTGTTTTTCCCTCTGATTTTCTCTACATTAGCAAGTAACTCATGACTGATGTTGTATATATTTGCGCGATCAGAATAGCAATGTAGGGAAAATCCCACATGTTTCTGTTGCAAATCTCTTCGTCCTTCAAGGTTGAAGTCGGTCTTGATGTTAACCATCCGGCTAATCCACTCAAGGGTATTACTTCAATGACGTTTGTAAGTGTCTACATTGTTCGGTCCTGGGGGCTACGGTTCAGATCGTATCCCTCTTTTCAGCATGCAATTGCATTTCTCAATCACATCATCTAGTTGCTGCTCGCGTTCGGAAAAAATGTCACGATTTTGGGGGATTCAAATTTCATCATGTTCTTGACTGTCTGCCATTCCAGTGCTACCACAACCGGTCAACCTTGAAGGACACTTCTTTCGAGTTCTCTTATGCGACTGACAAACTTATACCATCAGAGTCACAACTGAATGCCAATGGGGGAGAGGAACAAAAACAATGATTCTGACAGAGACCACAATCTTCCCGAGAATATACAGCCATTCGCTTGGCTTACTTCTTTCTCCAATTGATTACCAGTTTTGATCATTTTCGTGAACTGTACATACTTAGGGGTGATTAGTTTTATTGAACTTATAGTCAAAGGTGGATGATACAAGACATCATCTTTATCTAGCTGTAGTGGCCAGCAACGTTGAGTATATACTCCGACAACGTAGTTCACATTTCTAAAGTCTATCTAACTCCTAAGGCATACCAAAGGCTTGGGAACTGTCGTGCAGATTGTGCCGCGTTATCAGGACAACAGGATTAGGCTAATTGAATTTGCTTCCAAGTTTGCTACCCACATTGAAAGTTCTTCTAAGCCTATTAGAGCTGCACATCACCACGCAGATACATTGTCCATCTGGACCATCTAAGCCTAATTGAGCTGCACAATCAGAAAGCAGATACTAAAGCATGTGAGAAACAATAATCCGATGAACGAAGGAATTGGGGAACACATATTTATGGATTTTCTTTTCCTGTCACCGAGACACAAGCAACATTTTTGTTAACAAACTTAGCCTCATGATCAATAGGAGAAAAAAGAAAAAATCTGAACAAGAAACCGGATTTACAACAAGAGAGTGAATGGCATCCAAATAAACTTTAATAACTACATGGTCTTTACTTCAGAAAGATTCCTACCAACCCCACAGATGAGTTAACGCGAAAATCTGTCCCCATGGGTGGCAATTTGTAAATAAGCGACTTAAAATTAAGCAACAAACATGAAGATTCATTTACCGAGGTGAAATCTTACTGAAAAGCCCACGGATTATCCCTAGCAAACCTTTCCCCTTCTTTAGGGCTTTTACTCTTCTTACACAAGGGATCCTCCTTGATGTCGAATATCACCCGAATCTCCTCTGGAGTTTTCCCTAGCATCATACCACCAATCCTGCTGGCTGCCAAGTCATTCAACCCTTTAATCTTCAGCTCATATCCCGCCAAAAAAAGGTCCATCAGCATTCCAACTTCCACACCACCAATAAACTCCCCATCCCACTTTTCGGACAACTCCCCCGTTTTCTCAGAACTCTCCTCGTGCTTCTTGCAGTACTCAATCACTTTTGCCAATGTCTTGCCCGTCAAGTTCGGTAGTTCTACTGTGACACTGTCAAAATTGCCGCCGCTTGCAATGTGGCTTTCTATCTTGAGCTCGATTATGTCGGACTGCAATGCAACCGCCTGCTCGATATCAAAAGATTCTCCATCGCCGAGCTCTCTAGAGTGATGTTCTTTGGTTTTAATGAGTTCTGTGTTACTAGTATATCACGGCCCAAAGCTGACATGGAGACGGAAAGTAATATGAGAAGGATGAAGATGAGTTTATGGAAGCCAAATGGAGTTTGCTGCTTCTCCATTTGATTTATCAAGCTGAGAAGAGTAAGATGGAAAGTAGGCAACTTGTGGGGAGCTTGTAAAGTAGATAGATTGCCGTTTCTGCAGTCTAAAGTCAAGGTCTCCAGCAAATTTTTCTTTTTTGCCGCCATGTTTGACCACGTGCAAGGCTAAGTCAGCACTGTTTGACTTTTGTGTCCTTTTTTCTTTTTCCCCGTCTGTCTGTCCATGGACTTTACATTTTGAGAGAAAATAAATATCCCTTAACCTTCCGAGGTTAATGCATAACTACAAGCTTATTTATCATTTAAGAAAAATATCAAATATATCATTTGATTCAATGAAATACATAGGATATTCACTTTTTTAATTATAAAAAAGAGATAATTGCATAAAATACCCTTGTAATTTTGGATAGTTAGAAAAAGACCCATGTCGTTACAAAAGTTACAAATGGTCTCATATGGTGTTAATTTTGTCGTAACCGTTACAGAAATCTTCTAAGTTGACGGAGCATGGCAGTCACTTTCTTTAAAAATATGTTCATATATTAAAAAGACTAAATTACCCTCATTTTTTTTCTTTCCACCTAAGTCCCAATTTTTTCTCCATTCTCAGAAAGTCCTAACGCTAGCCACAACCCTAGTCGCCACCTTCACCCAACCCCAGCCTCAACTCCATCCACTACCACTATCGCCCATTTAGGCCACCGCGCATTTCAGCCCCCGCCCATCCCCGTACACCTACAATGTCACTAGCCCCAAAAACCCACCATAACCCATCTGCCACCGCTAGCTAGTGCCTTCATCAACCGAAGCAAGTACTATGCCACCACCGGTCCCTTCCACCCACCGCGAACTCCGCGTCGCCATCCCTGTCATTACCCCCCATCTCTTGAATCGCTGCTAGCCCCCGCCATCAACCCCAGCCACTTGTGCTGCCGCCAAGCCCAATCAACCCTAGCCAATTATGCCGCCACCAGCCCCATGCTCAACCCTAGCCAATTGCACTGGTGCCACCTACTTGATTTAAAAACCATAAGCCTAGCCTATCCAAAACCAAGACAATTAAAAAAATTTACATCTACAATTAGGGTTTCGATCAAAGCCCCACTAAGCGTTGCAGCCACTAGCCCTATCCACCACCATAAACCAGCGTCGCCACCCCCAGCCTCGCCATCAACCCCATCCACTTGTGCCGACGCCACTATCTCATCCACCACCAATAGTGTAGCCTTGCCCCTTGCCTCCTGCCCAATACCGACATCATTCATATAAAGAAAAATCCTAATCTAGAATTACGGTTTATCTAGAGGGGTAATTTTGACATTTTCATCATTCTATTGTGGGAATTGATGGGTGCAACACATATGTTAGCTCAAGTATTGTAATATCCTGAACTTCAGGAGTTATTTAAAATAGTCATTAGTGACCTAAAAAATAAACGGCTGCTAAATTTGAGCAATGTTCAGGTATTGTTAGTGTGTAGGAGCTTAAAATAATTTTGGGATAAAAATGTAATTTTTTAAATTCTGGGGGCACTTTCATAAATTTGGAAAATTGTGGGGGCATAACTGTAAATTAATGTCTCTATGACGAAAAATAATAATATGGGTGATAGTATGTGTTTTAGTGACATTTAATCAAAATCAGAACTTCTTCGGGGCCAAAAGGTAATTACGCAAAGTTTGGGGGTCATTTGTGCAATTTTATAAAAAGTATTTAGAAGCTAATCTTTTAGCCTGACACCTCATACTTGCTTAGATGACTAAGCTAAGCTAATTAAAGAGTGTGATAATGGTTCTTGGGGATAAGGGAGCCTTGGATGAAAAAGACAATGAAAAGAAAGAAAATAGAAGAAGAAACAAGAAACAGAGAAGAAGAAGAAATAGGGAAAGAAGGAACAGGGGCCGTGGAGGGGGAAGAAAAACAAAGATCAAAGAGGAAGATTTAGGCCAATTCACCAGGTAAACCCCCACCCAACTCTAATGTGCATACCTTAGTGGGTGTTTATGGTATTTATAGGTGTGTTTTCGTAACTGTGGAGAATGTGAGTAAGCCATGAACATGGCTGAGCAGAGAGAGATGTTTTGGGAGTTTTATGCTTCGGGTGAGAATTTTGGTCATAGTTTAATGTAATTTTGGAAGATGTAATTAAATTTTAAATGATTTTTAGATTTAAAAGGGGGTAAAGGAGAGGGATTGTAGATGCGCAGTGGTGCAATGTGTGTTACTGTGACTTTGAGTGCGTGAGTTTGTGGGTGAATTGTGCGAGTAATTCCAGTGTGTGTGTGTGTGTGTGGGATTGAGTGTGTAAGTGTGTAGGTTATGTGTGCGTGCGTGAAAAAGGATGAAGGGGAAGGGGGAACACAGTCACAACTTGCTGTTGTGCTGTGTGCAGTAAGTATGTGTGTGAGGTGTGTATTTTAGTGAACATCCATGTGTGTTTGTGTGTACAATCAGGTATGCTTGCGGTGGATGGTGTAATTAATAAAATTGTGTGTATGTTAGGGGTTGCCTAGAGGGTGTATGTGTGTTTGGTGTGTGAAAGTGTGAGTTCTTGAGTGAAGACATTGAGTGTACGTGTTCGAGTGTGTGTACATGAGTATAATTTTGTGTGCAATTGCATGTGTTAAAGTGTGTGTTATGGTGTATTTTAGGAGTTTTGAGGTATATGTAAGTGTTTTAGTCTGTGTGTGTGTGTGTGTTGGAGTGTAGCAGTGAGAATGTGCGAACTGTGTGATGGAGTGTGTGCGGCAGAGCAGTGAAGATGAAGTGTGTGTATGCAAAAGGAGTAATACTATGTGTTTTGAGGTGAATAGTATGTGTAATTGTCACTAAAAATAAAAAATTCTTTAGGCGGTCTACTTAACAATTTTTGAAAAATGGTTCTACGAAGAATTTGACAAAGTGCAAAACTGTAACCCGTAATATTTTTACTGGATGAACACTCTGAAATTTTTCAGGAATTTTCGGTGTCCGCAAAGAACGTTAAATTAGGGTATCAATTAGGAGAAATTTTGGATTTATTTAACATAGTAAATAAAGTTATTTTAATCTAAATTTTTTTATAGAAACTCTATTTTACTCATATGATTCATCATCTAAAATTTTGGGCCATTCTGAGGCCGATAAGTATTTTTTCGAAACTGGCCTTTTAGCGCTCGGTCCGAACACTAGTTCGGAATTTTTGGACGAAAATTTTTTAAAATATTTTTTAAGCTAGAAATGATATCAGGATGCTTAAAATAGCATTTTAAGATGTTTTAAAATTTTTCTGGTGTCGGAAAGCCCCAGGGGTATTTTGGTAATTTATCACCTCGATAGGGGTATTTTGATAATTTTACCCATAAAGGCTATTTTTGAGTAAATTTATATACGGTAAGTACATTTTAGTGATTTTGCTTACGAAAATATAATTTTGATGATTTAAGTGTAGCGGGAGTATTTTGATAATTTGACCTAAGAAAGGTATTTTGCGTAAATTTACATACAATAATTTTATTTGGGTGATTTAAGTCTGAGAGGGGTATTTTGGAAATTTCACACCCCAGGGGCATTTTGGTAATCGTACATACCCGGTGACGGGGTTCTTTTTGGGAGTACGCGTGAGTCTGTATTAAATTATAATATTTTGTTATAGTTTGTGTTCTAATGATTCGATTATTCCGTTTAAGTTAAAGCTAAATACTTTCCAGTTAGGATAATTTAGCTGCGGATCCAGGTAAGGGATTCTATCTGAACCCTGGATAATGACTTTCGTCCGAACCCTTGTTTTGATTACTCGTACTCATAAATACTCCTTGATAAATTTATGACCAATGTCGAACTCTGAATTGTGTACTGATATCAACATGTTATTGTCTAGAAAGCTCCAATGTTGAACCTGAATCGATTATTTAAAAATCTTGTGACGCTCGCCTGCATTGCATGCCGAACAAATTTGATAATTATTTGTATCCGTTCTTCTGAATTATTGGGCCTAAATCGGATAACTACTTGCAATCATTTTGCTATTTATTGGTGGTTTTCTTCTGAAAATTTTCAATGATGACTTATTCCGTATGTTATGGTTTTTAAAATTCGATCTGATTCTAGTGATTTGAGCTTATGCTAAAGCTTATTGATATTGTTGATTTTTCTGTGTTGACCTGGGAATCTGTTTTGTTCAAAGGCGGGCATCATAAGGCTGGTCTGAATCCTGCATGGAATGCAAGCTAGTACTTAAATGGACTAGTATTCTGGTACATCATGCATGCGTACTCTGTTAGCTTGCCAGAATGGCATTGCAATCGCCCCAGAATCAACATTAATTTTTGATTTTCTATGTTATGTATATTGCTGTGACTGCTATGGAAATGACTGGAAAGTATTCTCTGAAATAATTTGTGCTCGTGTGAAAATCTTTTTGAGAAATCTTCAATATATTTTGGAAAGAACCGTCTCCGATGATTAGTTTACATTATGAAATCCTTTGAAAAACCATCATTGTATTTTGGAATGATCGCTTTAAAGATGATCTTTTATTGATCGTTTTGGAATCCATCATGATTGTTGTTTATTTTGGGTATCTATTTCTGATGAACTTTGATCTTTTCCGAAATCATTGAGTCTTTGACCGTTTGAAGCATTCTTGAAATTTTCGTCAATTGGATTATTTGGAATCGTCTGGTAATTCTTTGTTAGTTCTTGAATGACCTTACTGAGCTCTCAAAAGCTCACCCTTCGTTTGATTCCGTTCTGCAGGTTTTGATAAACAGTAGATTGTTCTGGAATAGGGATTCGAGTCTATGCGAGATTCTGGTGAGCCCACCACTACTGTACCGTAAGACACCTACGCGGATCGATACGACTAATTCGTTCTTAGGAATTTGAATTGTGAAGGACCTAAGTTGTAATAGTTTAGGCTAAGCGGTTGTAATATAGTATTTTGAGAAATCTTAGTTGATGTTGAATAAGATGATTTAGATTATGCGTTAGTGAGCAGATTTGACAGGTTTGATGTGATCCGGTGGAGCTCCGGATTTTCGGCGGCGTTACATGTGTCTTCTTTTAACTTTTGTAACAATAGGGATTTTTTTGCAACTACCCCAAACCATAAGGGTATTTTATGCAATTATCCCAGAAAACAACTCTAACCTTTGTTTGTGTTAAATTTTCTTTTCATACTTTTCATATGCAACCCTTGATCTTCATCCCTTCTCTTGGGCTTCTCCCTTAAAGTCCAACATGACCACCACGGTGCCACCACCAACCCCAAAGCACAACCACGAGACCACCACCAACAATCTGTGCATGCACGCATATATAACGATCACACACACAGATTTAACACAAAGTAGTGACAGATATAACGGTAACAGATTTAACACAGAGATTTATACTGGTTCGGCCCCACCAGCCTACGTCCAGTCCTCGAGCACTCCACACAAGGGAGACCTACTCGAGCCTTTCACTAAACCAGCTAGCTTGGGGTGCTAGCTCAAACCGCAGTACAATTTTCGAAACCCTTCCGAGGTTTCCAATAGTTTACAAATGAAAAGAGATTTACAATTCGAATACAACAAACAAACTCCTTCTTGAGCAGATGTTACAATGAAAACTAAGACTAAGCTTTTTTAGGTGGGAAGATCTATATTCTTTCAAGAACCAAACCAAAAGGCTTACAAAGAACTATCTCAAAGGTAAACTCACTCAATAGAGAATGGATGAGAATAAAAGATCAAGATGAGAGAGTTTTTAAGAGAGAACTAATTCGCCCGAGAGTGAGATATAAAATGCTCTCGAGGACCCCTTTTTATACAAGTAATAGGAGTGAACTGTTAGGAAGAGAAAGCCCAAAAAGGAAGGATTCGACTAAAACAAGAGAATGAGTCGACTGAAAGTTTTGGCTTCGACTAAAACATTTTGACTTCGACTAAAAGTTTTGGTTTCGACTAAAACATTTGACTTCGACTGAAAGTCTTGACTTTGACTGAAAGTCTTGACTTCGACTGAAAGATTTAACTTCGACTGAAACATTTTGACTTCGACTAAAAGTTTTGGCTTCGACTGAAAGTCTTGACTTTGACTGAAAGATTTGGCTTCGACTGAAACATTTTGACTTCAACTAAAAGTTTTGGCTTCGACTGAAAGTCTTGACTTCGACTGAAAGATTTGGTTTTGACTGAAAGTCTAGACTTCGACTGAAAGATTTGGCTCTTTACTAGAATTTCTGTCAGATCTTTTGAGAAAGACTTAGAAATGCTAACAAGGAAGAAGACTTCAGGTTCTCGCATCTTCAATGTAGTCCAAGTCTTTAAATCCCGAGTCCAAGTCCAGGTTCAAGCTTTGTCCATGTCAAGATCTCGTCTTTGTTTGATTAAAATAAATCCTGAAATGTTTATCTTAATAATATTTTCGGATTAATGTCAAAGATAATAAGTTTGGAATCATCAAAATCAATAAGTCAACACCCCAAACCACAAAGGTATTTTATGCAATTATCCCAAAAAACAACTCTAACCTTTGTTTGTGTTAAATTTTATGCAAAGATCCCTTCTCTTGGGCTTCTCCCTTCAAGTCCAACATCACCACCACAGTGCCACCACCAACCCCAAAGCACAACCACAAGACCACCACCAACAATTTGTGCATGCACGCATATATAACGATCACACACACACACACGCGCGCGCGCGCACACGCACTGAATTAATTCACCCAACAGACACAAACAGGCTTACACGCACACTGATTGAATAACGCGTGCATGAGCGCGCTCTTGCACGCGTGCGCTTGCGCACGCACACACACACACACACACACACTATGATTGAACTAGACGCAAGAACACATGTGCGCGCATAAACACACACACTAATTGAATTCACACGCCCATGCACTGATTCGACTCACCCACAATCACACAGGGGTGCTTGTACACGTACTTCGATTAAATGAGACCAATGCACACACTCTTGCCACCAATCTCGACGGCGACAATGGTTTTTTTTTTTGGGAAATAGGTTCTGTAGGTGTGGGAATGTGGAAAGGTCGGTGAAACCAATTAAAACAAACCTAGAGGGAGCGGGTGAAGAGGGTCTTTATAAATTAATGGAAAATTTTAACTATAGATAAGTGTCTATCCCTATCAAACCAATGAACAATCTCAATGAATATTCTAACTACATCATCTCTAATAATTATATAGAAATAAGTGTAAGAAAAGAGATTGAATTGCTAATACTTGACAAGGAGATTTAAAATGTTTGGATTGAACTAACCTCAAGCCTTATGTACCTTTTCAAGGATGTCTCTTATAAGAGTGCTAAAATTTACTCGCAATAGTCTTCTTTTGGGTCAAATTAATGCTTTTATAAACATTTGGTGATAACACCATACCAAGCACAGGCCTTAAATCCGCATGGCTTACCAAGGACTTGACAAACCGGCCAAGTGTAGTGAACCGCATTTTAAATCGTTATCTTATTTTAGGGTTAACAATTAGATAACGTGGGAAAAACAAGGAAACCCCCTATATGACTCTAAATTTCCTAATTTTAGGCTTCTAATCATACGAGATCAGCCATGGGCTGATTATACAATGACAAGGCCTTAGGCACCTCGTTGTACCTCAATGATCTCTGACTTGTTTTTACATATTTTCAATTTTTCGTTCTAACAACGTGATAAAACTTGCACACGTGGAAGACAACAAACCATAAGCTACCCTAAATTTATTGTTTGAACCCAACCTCAGGGATCGAGTGGCCTACATAACTGATTGAATAACTGGGATCAAAACCACGAAGTTCTAACCAAGTTTACAGGAATCGACCTAGACTATGGTCGTGTTTTCTAAAGACCTAAATGTACTCAACTTCTTATAGTTGAGTGTTCTTAGAATTCTACTTGGCCAACGCTCCTGGTT
This sequence comes from Escallonia herrerae, assembly GCA_033070095.1. Lineage (NCBI taxonomy): Eukaryota > Viridiplantae > Streptophyta > Magnoliopsida > Escalloniales > Escalloniaceae > Escallonia > Escallonia herrerae. The sequence continues at coordinate 21,185 of JAVXUP010003756.1, read as the reverse complement.
GTCTTAGAAATCTAACTGAATAAGAAATCTTATTAATATTTAAGGATTGAGTTGACACTCTTCCCTATATTTATATCAAAATGATGTGGTTTTATTTAAAATAAAATCCTTTTAAAAGTTGTCATTTAATTGTACAGAAAAATCATTCGAATGACTTTATTTTTAATCCTTGATTGACTTTATTGGGCTCTCAAAAGGTCACTCTCGTTTGACTTTCTTTCTGCAGGTGATAACCAAAAATAAACCGTATTGGGTATGGATTAGAGCTTAGTGAGTGAGTTCTTTTAAGTTCTAGTATTGCTCATTAGAACTTCTGCATGGGTAAATTCTGTTTAGCTCGCTCTATAGAGAACTTAAGTCTCTTTTTGTTTATCACCAGATATATTAACGATATAAGGAATTGTGATAATTAGAAGGTCTGATCTAAGTGTTAAAGTTGGTTATTTGAATCGAGGTTTTTAGTCCTTAAGTAGTGATTGTTTTAACACTCAGGGAGTTCGAGGTGTCAACATTCTCGATTTTCAAGATGTTATAGAGAATCTCTATGTACGCAGTGACATGTCAATATTTTTTTAGCTTTTGCTTTCACATAAAATATAATTAGATTTTATGGCAACCTTCACCCCCAAACAGTTACAATTTGGACATTTTGATTAATCCTACCCCAAATATTCTCCTCGTTGCCTGTAGTTTTAGCCAAACTAGTTGTTTCAATCTACTCTCTCAAAGATTTAAGGCCTTTTCTGCCCTTTTCTTCATGTTTAGAACCCTACTTTTGGCTCTTCACATGGAAAGTTTACCCATGCACCGTCTTACCACACATAGTGACACACTCACAATTCTCTAATTTTTATTAGTAGAAAAACATGTATTTAAGTCTTTAATTTTTCTTTTTTGTTGTGTCTACTTTTCCAACTATACATTCACAATGCGTGATTGTTATTATTTGTCACTTTGCATGTCGCTATTAAAAATTGTTAACATATTGTGCACTTTTGTCACTATTATGTAATTTTCTCACTGGAGCGATCCTTTATCCAAAGAAAATTCGTTATGAGTGAGTTCTACCTTTGTTACATGAGCAACATTAATGCACTCCAGAGATTTGTGCGCAAGTGAGTTCCAACTTTGTCATATGAACAATATTACATCCAACAAGTTTGTATGACAATGAAATTTCTCTTTATCTCTCACTCTCTCCCTCTTGGTGTGTATATACATATCTTTGTGATACATACAAGCCAACAAACATGGTCTTCACCCAATTGTGATTTCATAAGTTTTAATTAAGGCTTATAATCATCAAGGTATTGCTCTTTTTATCTATTAAGTAATAACTACTTAATGATTACATTCCATTTTGCCTAACTTTTGCAATAGGATGTGAGACTACATCAAAATAGAATCTCTTCTATTCCAGACCATGCATGTACGCAATGGTGTCTACCCATAAATGTTCTTTTGCAACTTATTAGTGTGCTCATGAGATAAAGTTTCTGAACGAGATGTTGCTAAAGATACGTCTTGAGTTTTTCTTTTTTCTTTACGTTTTGTTTTATTTAGTTCAAGTTATTAATGAATATATAATTGAACTTAATACCCTTTGTAGTTTTATGTCATTATTTTTTTTGACCTTTTAATTGCTTTTCATTTTTTGCATGCATATCTTCAGTACTTGCATCCAAACTAGTCAAGTTATTAACTTCCTATCCTAGATAGATCTTGATCATCCAAACTAGTCAAGGTACACTGACCAACCAAATGGATTAGACAACTTAAACTGGACTAACTACACTGGTTGCTAGATAGAGTGGAGAATTGCTTATTGGAGTTAACATCGTTAATTAAATTCAGCTTACTAATTATTACTACACCTAACCCAACAGTAGCAGCAAAAAACTAATTAAAGATAAAGTCCAATGACTAAAAATGAATTTCTAAGACAAACCTAAAATAATGGGATCTCTATAGAGTCCCTTGGTGAGGGAGCTCGTCCGATGAACATCGTAAAAAACAACACATTTTAGAAGTAGGAAAAAGATCACAAAATCTAAGATTGAAGGGAAGACTCACACAGATGAGGTCGGACCTTTGTAAGGCTTATCACAGAGAAAGATATCTGGTTAACGTAGTACGGAGGATAGAGATATCACTCAAAACTAGAGCAAACATCAACAATCATTAATCCCTGAGCAACACCAAAAAGAAGAGTGAGGTTGGACCTTATTTGGAATAAGAGCCAACACTAACAACGATTGGTTACCAAATGAGAGGCGCAACCCTAAAACATGGAGCCAATAACAATAATGATTGATCGTCCAAGGATACCAAAAAAGGAGATAAACTTTATCTATATCCAGAGGTGTTAGTAACAACAGTTGGTCCCTAGGTAGATGGTGCATTCCTAGAAGACTGAGCCAACAGTAACAATTATTGGTCATCTAAGAACACCAAAAAGGAACTCATGCATATAAGATGGAGCCAACAGTAAGAATGATTAGTCGTTTAGGCATAAGGCGCATTCTTAGAAGCTGAAAAAATTAATTACATTGATTGGTCATCTAGGGATACTAAAGAGCCATGTCTAAGAGCCGGAGCCAACAATAATGATGATTGATTATTTAAATGAACAGAAAAAGCACATTTAGAAGCTAGAGCCAATAATAACAATGGTTGGTTGTCTCGATGTACCAAAGACATGACTAAGAGCTGGAGCCAACAGTAACAATGATTGGTTGTTTAGCCATAAGAACGCAACCTCAGAAGCCAAAGCCAACTATAACAATGATTGGTCATCTAGGGATATGAGAAACTCACCAGCTAAGAGCTAGAGCCAATAGTAAACACGATTGGTCCCTTAGACAGAATATGGACTTACGACTAAAAGCCAGAGCCAACAACAATAAGGATTGATCCCTTAGCTATAAGACCGCACCCCTAGAAGATAGAGCTAACAATAATGACGATTACTCATCAATCGTCTGGGGATTAGAGAGAACTCACCATCTAAGATGGAGCCGACAGTAAAAAAAAGGTCCCTTAAGCAAATGAGGAGATCAACATGTCTCAAAGCCAGAGCAAATATTAACGATGGTTGGTGGCTTAGCCGTAGAGGGGGAGGATACACCACTTAGAATCTGGAGCCAATAATAATGATGATTGATCATTTAGATATACCAAAGACTTATGACAAAAATTCAGAGCAAGAGTAATGACGATTACTCACTTAGCCATTAGAAAGCACCCTTAGAATCTGGAGCCAACAGTAATGACTGTTGGTAGTCTAGGGATACAAGAAAGCTTACCACCTAAGAGCTGGAGTCAATAGTAGTGATGGTTGGTCACTTAGGCGAATAAGGAGATCAGTGTGTCTATAAGCTAGAGTCAACAGTAACAACGATTTATCATTTAGACACAATGAGGATTTATGACAAGAGACAGAGCCAACAGTATTGATGATTGGTCCCTTAACATAAGAATGCACCCGTAGAAGATGGAGCTAACAATAGCGACTATTAGTCATCTAGGGATAGGAGAAAAATCACCGACAAAGAGCCGAAGCCAATAGTAACGACAATTGGTCTCTTAGGCGAATGAGGAGAGCAGCATGTCTCAAAGTCAAAGGAAACAATAATGACGATTAGTAGTCTAAACAGGCCAAGGATATATGACTAAGAGCTGGAACTAACAGTAATAACGGTTAGTCTCTTAGCCATAAAAGGGGGAGGAAGCACTACCTAGAATCCAGTGCCAACAGTAATGATGATTAATCATCTAGATAGACCAAAGACTTATGACTAAAATTCGGAGCCAACAATAATAATGATTATTCGCTTAGCCATAAGAAAGCACCCCTAGAATCTAAAGCCAACAATAATGACGATTGGTAGTCTAAGGATACGAGAAAACTTACCATCGAAGAGCTGGAGTCAATAATAGTGACAATTGGTTGCTTAGGCAAATGAGGAGATCAACGGGTTGATAAATTGGAGTCAATAGTAACGATGATTGATCGTTTAGACACAAGGAGGACATGTGACTAAGAGCAGAGCCAACAGTGTAGACGGTTAATCCCTTAGCCGTAAGAATGCACCCTTAGAAGATAGAGCCAAAAGTAACAATGATTAGTCGTCTACCATTAAGAGAAAACTCACCACCTAAGAGCCGAAGCCAATTGTAATAACAGTTGGTCACTTGGGCGAATGAGGAGATCAGCATGTCCAGAAGCCGACACCAACAACATCAACAGTTGGTCATCTAGACACATTGAAGACATATGACTAAGAGCCAGAGCCAATAATAACGGTAGACGCTTAGCCTAAAGGGGGAAGAAGCACGATCTAAAAGCCAGTGCCAATAGTAACAACGATTGAGCATTTAGATGCACCCCTAAAAGGATAGATGAGGTGTCACTTAGAAGAACATGGAAGCGGTTGTCCATCGAGTGACGGAGACAGGATAGGCTAGCTCTGTTCTAGAGTCGGAAAAAAAAGTACATTTGACTTAAAGTCAAATTCCACACTTGTTTTTTTTTTTAAAGGTTTTTAGTGAAAGTAAAAAAGCAGTGTTACTGGTAGGTTTTCTTGTTCACATTTGTCTATGAAAGCCTAACAGTATGTGTTATCAAAAGCTTCTTCTTTATTAACATAAATAGATTAGGAAAAAAAAGTAACTTGAATTTGTTTCATACACAAAGTTACCATAATTGAGATATAGCACATAATATAACAAAAAAGTCTCCATCCACCTTTTTGCTTTCGAGTACATATAGTTTTTGTTGCAGTAAAATTTAGCAAAATGTTCTAAGTGGGTGCAATTCATGTCACACCCAATCCTCTTTAATGTAATGCTGGTTGGAAGAAAAGTTTTGATGCCAAGGAATGTGGGTTTGTGCCTACGTGGAGGTGCCACAAAGGCTGCAGTCCGCGTCAGCTTCCAAGTATACAAAGTGAGAGACAATAAGGGAGGAGTAAGGGGTAAGAGCAAGGCTTCCCAAACAGGCCTTGAGGAGTGGCAGTGCTGTGGAGACGAGGCCGAGACGAACAGGGTCGGCAGTCGACAGTCCAAATCAGGGTCCGAGTCGGGGTCCAATGTTATGGCCTAAAGTTACTTTTCTCTCATTAGAACCCAAGAGCTCCCAAATTTTAGAGTGAGAAAATAATTTTTGTAAGAATGAGCCAAAAAAATCCATTTTTGAGTTGTAAAGTTCACTATTTATAAGAAACTGTGCTTATGTCATAAAGTGCCACATGTCAACCCCTGCGAGTGACACGTCACCGGGGGTCCCAACGTACCGGTTCTTCGTTGGCTTGTAGGTTACCAAATTCACGTTGCTTGCCTTGCACAGTGTCGCTCTACCTGTCTGAGAAGACTAACCATACTATGACAGCATAATCAGAGTAAGCCCGTTGCTCTAGCCACCGATCCAAGCCCTTACTGAATCCCACAAAGTGCATCAAGAAACGCACAGAGAACCTGACAGTGGTGAGGGTTGCCTCTGTCGCCAACTATCAGGCGTACTAGATGCCATGCCCTCCAAGGACATGCTCCCGTTCTGGAGTGACCCGGGGGTTATTGCCCTGGTGGTGTCGATGATCAATGGTAACATGAGTGGACATGCTCGCAGCTCAGTGCTTAGGGTCCGTGGCGAGGGGTCCTTGTGTCGGAGCCCCCCGTGACTGTGACGACGATGCCTTCACTGTTGTGAGCCCATCCCACTGTTTATTGTACCGACGATGGCTTTAAGAAGGTTGTGAGCCCATCCCGTAATTGATTATGTCGGCGATGGTTTTAAGGTTATGAGCCCATCCCGTAGTTGAATGTGCCGGCGATGGCTTTAAGGTTGTGAGCCTATCCCGTGGCGGCGATGACTTTGTGGTAACGAGTCTATCCCGCTGCGAACGGTCCTCGTGCCGGAGCACTACGAATGGAGCCCCCCGTGATTATGACGGCGATGGCTTTGTGGTAATGAGCCCATCTTGCTACGAGGGGTCCTCGTGCCAGAGCACTACAAACGGAGCCCCCCAAAATGCTGCACACTCCAGAGAGTGGGTCGAAGCATGTTCCACGTCCATGGCGGGGGCGCATGGTGTGGTGAATAAGTGTGATGCCCGAAGGCCTGTATCATGATTGTGGCGCATGGGCATGGCGACGAACGTCGGGGAGCAATACTTGGTGTCGGGGGCACGCATGATGAGAATGGCACACGGGCGGGGTGATGAATGTCGCAGAACAATACTTGGTGCCGAGGGCACGCATGATGAGAATGGCGCACGGGCGCGGCGACGAATGTCGCAGAACAATACATGGTGCCGAGGGCACGCATGATGAGAATGGCGCACGGGCGCGGCGACGAATGTCGCAGAACAATACTTGGTGCCGGGGCACGCATGATGAGAATGACGCACGGGCGCGGCCACGAATGTTGCAGAACAATACTTGGTGTTGGGGCACGCATGATGAGAATGGCGCACGGGCGCAGCGACGAATGTCGCAGAACAATACTTGGTGCCGAGGGCACGCATGATGAGAATGGCGCACGGGCGCGGCGACCAATGTCGCAGAACAATACTTGGTGTCGGGGCACGCATGATGAGAATGGCGCACGGGCGCGGCCACGAATGTCGCAGAACAATACTTGGTGCCGGGGCACGCATGATGAGAATGGCGCACGGGCGCGGCGACGAATGTTGCAGAACAATACTTGGTGTAGAGGCACGCATGATGAGAATGGCGCACGGGCCCGGCGACGAACGTCGTAGAACAATACTTGGTGCCGGGGCACGCATGATGAGAATGGTGCACGAGTGAGGCGACGAACGTCGCGGAACAATACTTGGTGCCGGGGGCACTCATGATGAGAATGGCGCATGGGCCGGCGACGAACGTGGGGGAACAATACTTGGTGCCGGGGGCACGCATGATGAGAATGGCGCATGGGCGAGGCAATAGCACATGGGCGTGCGTCGGGTGTCCCGGGGACGAGACATGAGTTGAATATGCCTGTTATACCAAAATAATGAGTGCAATATGTAGTGATGATAAAGTTGAGGATGGTGACACGGGGTTTGTCAGCTACGGGTCATTTGGCGGTAGCGCGTGACTTTGAACGACGGACGTCACGAGAGCAACGCACGGTTGCAGACATCGGATGACGGTTGTCACGAGGTTGTTGTGTATGCATTAGTAAGCTTTATGCCCGCACAGAACATGGTTCGGAACAACGCGTGTAAAAAGGGGCAAAGCCGGGGGTTTTGGGGAAAGGCCAAGGCCAAACCCCTTAAGGAGGCCGTGGCTGACCCCCTTGGGAGGCCGAGGCCGACCCTAGGGGTTGCCAAGGCCAAGGACACCTTTCTCCTTTTGGTGAACTTCGTTCGCGCCGACGGTCGGTGTTTTGACAGGCAACGACGAATGGCCGATGTTGCGTTGCAACCAGCGTGTCAACGTGAATCATACCCACATGACGGTCAAGGTGCCAAAGTCACATACGGTGTGTACGAGGCGTGCAAAGCGCGAAAAGGACGCTACGCGAAAAGTGAATCCACCAGGGGGGAAGGCCAAGGCCAACCCCCCATGGAGGCCAAGGCCGACTCCTTGGCCATGGGGGAGGCTGAGGCCAACCCCATGGGGTTGGCCAAGGCCTTTGCCCCTGACCCTGTCGCTCCGATTGTGCCGTTGGTCAATATTTTTGATGAAAAAGGGTTCAGATGATCTCGGCGTGACGATCGCGCTCTCGTGAGTTACTCTAACGCAAAATAAATTCTGCCTAAGTAGCATACGAAGCGTGTGAAGTGAGAAAAAAACATGTGAGTGCGTTGACCGGTTCGATACCCTGGTAATTTAACCGTTCAATATGTTGACATGTCTGCTCGAAGCGGGGCCATTATGTCCAACCAGAATAGGTTGGGAACATAAGCCCCCTGCATGTGGTGGGTGCGGAGGGTCGACCCGAGCGGGCGCCGCATGCATAAGCATCAGTTCTCAAAAAAAATTTGCCTGGGTCGAATCTTGTGGAACGGTCGTTATTGTAACGAAAGACCCGATGGAGTGTAGGTTTCCGTGAAATTTGTGAGTTTGAATTTTTTTTTTTGCAACAAAAATGTTAGTGCAAATAAAGTAATAGCGGGATGAAGCGAGAAAAAGCAGAGCAACGAAAAAAAGGAGTATGCGTATCCGTTAGTGTTGGCGTGAAAAGAAAGGTAGCACGAAAAAAGAAATTTATCCGGAAGTGGGTTTCCGCGAAAGAAGAAAAAAATAAAAAAATATTAGTGGTAAAATTAATTACGTAAAATTTGTAGCATTAATTCGGACGAAGATAGCGCAAAAAAACTTAAGCTAGCGCAAGAATGGGTAGCGGTTTAAAAAAAGAGTTGTTGGGAGTTTTGGGGGGAAATTTGAGGTTGAATTTTGAATGAAAGAAAGAGGGGGGAAGTTTTGGGGGGAAATGTTAAGACTTATTGGAGAAGAAGGGGGGAGTTGGGAAGTTTTGAAATTTCAAAACTTTAGGGAAAGAGAGGGAGATTTACACTTAGAAGAAAAAAAGAGAGAAGAGAGGAAGAGAGAAGAGAAGAAGGAGAAGAGGAAGGCTTGAAGATCCATGAGGTTGAGGACCACCCAAGAAGCAAGAAGGATGCATGAAGGTAAGAGCTATGGGGGAAGAGGTGGAAGAGGAGGAAGACACCAAGGGGGAACCTCGGCCTCGGTTGAGGCACACCAAGGGGCCGAGGCCAACGTTGGGAGGGGAGGAAGGGAGGGGGAGGTTGGGGAGAGGGGGAAGGGAGTAAGGGGGAGGGGCACATGGCCGGTTGACCGGGTGGCAGAGGTCGACCAAGGCCGTGAGGTTGAGGCCGACGTGGGGCGCGGCCGAGGCGCGGGGGGAGAAGGGGAAGGGAGAAGGGAGGGGAAGGGAGGGAGGAGAGGAGGAAGAAGAGGGAGGAAGAAAGGGAAAGAAAAAGGGAGGAAGAGAGGGAAGAAATGAGAAGAAGAAAGAAAGAAGGAAAGAAGAAGAGTGGTGGAAGGAGAAAGGAGAAAGGAGAAAGAGAAGGAGGTCGAGGCCGCGAGGGCCAAGGCCATGGGCGACATGGCCGAGGCAGCAAGGGTCGAGGCCGACAGGGCCGAGGCCAACCATGCCGAGGCCGAAGGGGCGATGGATGACGGATCGCAGAAAAAATCGAGGACCAAGCAAAGTGCTCGCCGTCGTGGCGGGGCGAGTGGGCATACACAGTTGCCGCGGGGTAACAGGCTTGATGACGATCATGAGGACGTATCAGTGTCAGCCGACGCGTTAGGTGTGCCCTTGGGTTTCGATGATGACTGTATGAGGAGCTTTGATCAGACGCCGAGCCGTAGCAACGTGTTACTGATCGCGAAAGGTGCGGTGCCCAGGTGTCCTCCCGAGGGGCTGTGGAGGGAGCTGGCGCGACGGGTGTCTGCTGACGTGTTTTCGGCGCCATGGAGCTCTGCATCGATGGGTGATAGCTCCATGGTCCCTTCACCCTATATCCGTGCGTCGGGCTTCGAGGTTACTCCGGTGATGGCGCCGCAGTACGTTCCGAGTTTGTTGGCTGAGCGAGAGGACATTCCATGGTCGCCTGTGATGTTCAAGGGCCACAGTACCATGCCGGTAGGTTGGAGTTTCTGGTGTGCATACGTGATGGGGCATGGAGCTTGGAGGGAGAGGTTAGAGGTGCTCGGGCTAGTGGCAGCGATTGAGGTGACATACAAGAGTGTCGAGCCGGGCAGGGACATTAGCGGCCTCACACTACTACTTTCGCGATGGAGCTCGCAGACTCATACCTTCGTTACAGAGTTCGGGGAGATTGGTCTGATGCTGCTGGGTGTCGTGACATTGACCAGCCTACCGATGCACGGGACAGAGGATGCCCATGCACTGAGGCTGACAGTGGAGGAATGCATGGCTGTCAAGGCGTTGATTGATTTTCTATAAGAGACGATTCAATCGTAAGTGCACATATAGCGGGTGGGTTTAGCATTTCTATGGTACAGTGGTCATGCGGCTCGGGCAGAGGTTGATGTCGGATGACGATTTTTGCAGTGGGCCTGGCTACGGGGACGAGAGATACGAGCTAGCTGCCTTCCTTGCCATGTTTCTATCGAGGTACGCTGTCTTATTAATTTGATCTTTGCATTACTCGTATGCTGCATAGCATTGCTCTTGTACATGTAGTCTATTGATTTCTATACTTAGAGAAAAAAAAAAGTCTATATTAAGAAGGAAGGGGAATAGCGTAGCATGCTGCTAAGTGTTGTGCTGCATATCATGTTAGGGTGAGGTGGTCGTGATGTGTGTCATATTTATGTACTTGTCGGTTTGTGTTTGAGGGGACACCGGAGGACGGTATTGCCTAGAAGGTATTCCCGTTAGCAGTGCGGATGGCCGCAGGCAAACGTGTTGGATTGGCACCGATATACTTGGGCACGCTGTACTCGCGTCTAGACCAGTTTGCAAACAACATGCAGAGATCGTATGGGCGGTATCAGGTGTTGACCTACGTTGACTGGATGTTCTTACAGAGGTATCTATTCAAGTGCTATGTGGAGTATAGGCCTTTGGGGTATCCGAAGGTACATCCGTGCCCGAGGAAGGGGACAGTGACGCGTCCGGGGAAGTCGATGGTAGTAGCAAAGTGGTATGTAGGAGGACGAGTATATGTGTGGGCCGGTGGCAAGAGGCCTGCATGCGAGCTATCGCAGGTGTTTGACGTACGAGACGTGTGCCTCAGCCGTCTGTATGTCAACATGCATTCTTCGTACGGGACTCCGCCTTGGATGCACCTACGGGATATCGATTCACAGTTACACAGTAGAGCCAACATGACAGACCTCAAGATATCTCTGCTGATAGCCTTTTTTCCTGGATGGCTGCTAGTACTGACTGATGACGGTAGGAAGCCGGCTGTGTGTCAGTATTATGTTGCACGCTACAGTCCTGACCGCTTGTCTCTCGCCTTTGGCTACGATCTAGAGCCCCCTTGCGGTTATTCTCGACCTTGGGATGTGCATACGGCTTTTCGGTATACCCTGCGGAGGAAGGAACGTTCGTGGCCAACCCCGACGAACGCATGGAGGAGGCTTGGTTCGTTGTCCACCAGGGTGGTCACAGCTGCGTATGCTCGTTGGTAGGAGAGGGTTCGAATTACGTGGTCTAAGTGGTTGGTGCAGGGGCCAGCGGACAGGCAGCTAGTCGACGTCTTTGTTGGTGATAGAGGATTGGGTTTACTGTCGCTGCAGGTGGCGAAGCAGTCGGGTATGATGGCATTGATCACAGGTGTTCCTGAGGCGGATGCGGCTAGGGGCGGTCGTGGCAGACGAGACGACACGAGATCCTGGGGGGGCGGTGGTAGGGGGTATTGTCGCACATGTGCCCGCGGCAGCCCACGTGCCTAGGATGCCGGGAGCCGGCAAGGGTCCCCTCTCCTCAGTGAGACTGGGAATGATGGAGAGTGCACGGTGTGGTGGTGCGGGTCCTTCAGCGGGGGTAGTCATGGGCCGAAGAGGCCGCGGGAGGCATTGGAGTACTCTGACTCTGAGGTTAGTATTACCGTTTGTTTTTTTTTGTTTTTCTTTTATTTCATAGTTGCCGATCACTGTGTTAGTCATGTGCTAAGATCGCTCTTCCCTATTTTTTTTTGTCTGGAGCTTGATGATGATTGGGGTGCCTAGCCATACGATACAGCAGAGGATACCGAGGCAGAGACTGACGAGTTCATAGGCATGGATGTTAAGACACCTGGAGAAACCGATGATACGGACGTAGAGGCAACCAAAGAGGCTGACAAGATAGGTGCCGAGACAGCTGATGATTTCCATGAGTATGGTGAGACAGTTGCTGGTGCTGCTGAGGGGAGCTGTGGGGTCGATGAGCCATGTGATGAGACTGTTGGTGAGGTCCGTCCTATGGAGACTGATGCTGTTGAGGGTGTCACGGCAGCAGAGCAGGCGGCCGAGTATGTGGCAGAGCCAGTCAGTTGTTCGAGTCTGTCACCCGTACTAGTTGAGGCAGTTGAGTCTCCGTTGGGCGGTCAGATGGACGGTGCCCATATGATCGAGGGGTCGAATTGGTGGACAGTCAGGGAGCCAAACGCTCCGTCTGGAGTTCATCATGTTTTTGCTGCGGCACACACACCTACTACGGGTCCTCCCCCCAACCTGATGTACCTATTCTACCGGCAGCGAGGCCTGTTCTTGAGACGTTGTCAGGCTCAACAGCCGATGCTAGTGATATACTGTTGTCGATGCACTCTGGTGCAGTTGATGTGCAGTCGACTGGTGGTGGTATTTCAGAGGTTGGTGCTTCCAGTGGGAGGTTTTCTGTCGGCGGGGCAGACGCGATCCCCTGGGATGGCTTGGAGTTATCAGGTACAGTAGTATGCTGATTGGAGATGATCAGGGCGAGGCACCCCGAGACCTTTGTTGATGTCGCCCTCGTTCGTGGTGTTGTATTCGCGAGGGCAATGTACATAGCCCTCGTGGATTGGTTTGCTACCCTTGGTGTGGTGCCGGTTTTGGGTTGGACTCCAACAGTTATATCACAGTATATGTCAGAGCTTGTATCCTTTACAATTCTTGGCTTCCAGTTAAAGTGGCTGGCGGACTATATCAGATTGAGAGGCTAGAGTGCTGAGGCTGCGATGGAGTTGGCTCTTATCAGTGTGCAGGAGGCCGCGTTGCGGGGTCAGAAATGTGTGCTTGATACTGAGGTAGCGGCAGTGACTGAGGCGGTGGAGGGGTTGCGCGCCCAGCTCGTAGAGGCAAAGAGACGGTTGACCGAGGCAGAGGTTTGGCGAGCTGAGTGGGAGAGCAGATGGACAGATCTTTAGGCGCAGTGGCAGACATTAGAGGCGTACACTTCCGTTCCTATTTGTGCCTTACTTGCCCCTTTACATTAGATCTCTTGTACTTTGCATTTTTTTTAGGAGATATAGGGTCAGTAGCAGCCCCTGAACCATTGGCTTGTACTCATTTGGTTGATGTGGATGTTGTAGTCATGTGGTTATTTTGTACCTATGTTTGTTATGAGATGATGCTTAGCTTTGATGTGCTTGTACGTCTTGCATGTGTTGTTTTCCCATTGTGGTTCCCCCCTCCCCGCCCATAGCAAGCGACTTAGTGAGCAAAGTGTAAGTGAAAAAGTGCATGACATACAGTAGTTGAGGCTAGTAAGTGATCTTTCCATTGATAGCATTTAGGCCAAAATGTCAATACATGAGTAAAGTAAGAACTTGTGGCGATCAGCAAAAGTTACAAGTCATAAACAGGTATGCATAGACAAAAAAATGTTGTGTGTGGGTGTTCTAAGCTTTGGGCAAGTAGGGCGGGGGGAGTGATCCGCAGCTGGTTAAGCATGATACTTCTTTAAATAACGGCCGTTGATAGGTGCCGTGATTTGTCCATCTTCCATGTTGAGCAGGAGGTAAGAGCCGTTGTCTATGGCTTCATGCACTTGAAGTGGTCCTTCCCAATTTGGTGTGAACTTGAGGGCCAACATGTTGGCGTGTATATGTTTGGCAGCTTGGAGAACAAGGTCGCCCTTAATGAATATCCGTTGCTTGACGGTCTTTCCATATGCCTTAGTGAGTTGTTCGTGGTACTTCAAACAACACAAGGCATTGGCTCTCTTTTCATCAAGTCCTTCAAGGGTGGTCATTCTGGTTTCTTCCTCCCCAAGGTCACTGCTTAGGGAGAGTCTGGCTGACACGACCACAATCTCGGCTGGTACCACACACTCGTCCCCGTGACAAGGGAAAAGGGTGTGGCCTTTGTTGTTGTGTGCTTGGAGGTTCGATAAGCCCAAAGTGCAAGGCTTAGCTTTTCAGACCTTGAACCATTCACATCATGGACCATTCGTGATAATACCCGTAGTAGAGTCTTGTTAGAAGCTTCAGCTTGACCATTTCCTTGTGGATAGTAAGGCGTGGATGTAGCGTGGTCGATGTTGTATCCTTCCATGAAAGCTCGGATTGTTGATGAATAGGGTGCCGTTGTCAGATAGGACGCACCGGGGGATACCAAAGCGACAAATGATGTGGTCGCTCAAGAAGTTGGCAATGATGCCTCCCGTGGCTCGTCGCAGAGGTATCGCTTCGACCCACTTCGTGAAACGTTCCGTTGCCACCATAATTCAAGCGTGACCCTGTGATGTTGGGTGGATGAGGCCTATGAGGTCGAGATCCCAAGAGTGAAATGGCCAAGGGGCCAAGATCATACGGAGGTCGGACGCCGGTGTGTGCATTCTATCAGCGTGTCTCTGGCAGGGTTGACAGTGTCGGAAGTGAGAGATCGCGTCAGATTCCATAGTCGGCCAGTAGTACCCCAACCTTAGCAATTCTCCATATAGCTTATGAGAGCCTTGATGTTCACCGCAATTACCATTGTGTACTTTATTAATCACCTTGACTGCTTGGGCACCCTGCAAGCATCGCAGGGTGCGTCCCAAAAAGCCCTTGCGAAACAACTCGCCTTTCGTCATGAAATACTTAACTGACTTGCGCTTGATGGATTATGCTGAGTTACGTTCAGGTGGTAGGATCCCGTGGGATAGGTACTGGATGAGAGGCTGACGCCAGTCACCTTTGACGTCAATGACAAGAGCTTCCGCATTGTCTGGTGCATACAAGCACTCAGGACAGTCCCTTTGGATATCTGAGGCATCCTTGGCCATGGATGGCCAATAGAGGCCCATATGCTGGAGGCGACAGTATATAGGGGGACCGTCGAGGCTACAACACTTTTGATGGCCAAGCCGTAATTTGTGCTTTGCCTCTTCCGTGGCCAAACACCTGGCTGGAGTGCCTTTGGGACACCGTCTATACAAGACATCTCCCAACATCAAAAAGTCTGTAAGAGTAGAGGCATGAGCAAGAGATGGCGTCTTAAGTTGGTCGATGATTGGCTGCCTCCAATCGTTTGCAGTAGTGTCCTTCGGGACTAGGCACAATGTTGTGCATGGTTCCGTTCTCTTGATGATGGTTAGCATTCGCTGCTCACCCTCAACCTCCAGCTTCGACGCGATCGTAGCCAAGCTGTCCGCATGTCTGTTGTGGCACCTGTTGTGATGTTCATACTGGATATGGCCAAGTCTTCCTTCCAAGTGTTGCACCAAGGCACGATAAGGTGCCAAGGCTGGTTCCTTGACTGCGAACTCTCGTCAGCCTGCTTCATGATCAAATTTGAGTCTCCTTTCACACACAAGGCCCTAGCCCCCATACTGACGGCAAGCATGAGGCCAATGACAAGCGCCTCGTACTCAGCTTCGTTGTTAGACACTGGGAATGCGAGCTTGAAGAATAGGGAGGTGGTAACACCACCAGGATTCCAGAGGACTATACCGGTACCCCCTTGCCGGAGGGGTGTTCCATTGGGGCCTTTGCTAGTGGATGAACCGTTGAATTCAAGTGTCCACAATTCATGGATGTCGGTGATAAAGACCGTCTCCTCCCTAGGCAATTGGTCGGAGGTCGGCTCATATTGTTGGCGTGGAAAAAAGGCTATGAGGTCTGCAAGTGCTTGGCTCCGTAGAGCTGTAGGATTCTTGATAGATAAGCCGAACTCGGCCAATAGCAACAACCAACGGGTGAGTCGACCAGACAGGGTGGGACGTGTAAGCATGTAGCGGAGTGGATCAGCTTTGGTGACGAGTGTGATCTGATGTGCCAAGAAGTAGTGTCTGAATTTCTGTGAGGCGTAAACCAAAGCTAAGCAGTGCTTCTCGAGCTCGGAGTAATTGGCTTCGGGTCCCCAAATTGACCGACTGAGATAATAAACTGGACGCTCCACCCCATCCACCTCTTGAGCAAGTAAAGCCCCTATGGACCTGGGCGTGGAGGTCAAGTATAGTAGGAGGGGGAGACCTCCTTGTGGTACCACCATGGTTTGCGGTGACATGAGTACCGACTTGATCTTGTCAAAGGCTTGCTGTTGGGGTGCACCCCAACTCCATGGTGCGCTCTTGCGTGTCAAGTGCTAAAAGGGTGTGATAAGTTTGGCCAAGGCAGGGATGAACCGACGGAGGTAAGAGACCTTACCGAGAAAGCTTTTCAACTGTTTGGTGCTTGTGGGGGGTGGCATCTCTTGGATGGAGGCGGCTTTAGAAGGGTCAACGTCGATGCCCTGTCGACTGACCAAGAAGCCGAGGAACTTGCCGGAGGAGACTCCAAAGGCACATTTCAGTGGATTCATCCGCATATTGTACTGTTGACAACGATCAAAGACTGCTCGGAGGTCAGTGAGATGATCATTTTCCTTCTTAGACTTGATGATGAGATCGTCGACGTAGTCTTCCACTGTGCGGTGTATCATGTCATGGAATATGGCTGTCATCGCCCTTTGATAGGTAGCACCTGCATTCTTGAGGCCGAAGGGCATGACCTTCCAACAAAAGTTACCCATAGGAGTGCGAAAGGCTGTCTTGGCACTATCGTCAGGGTTCATGCGAATTTGATTATAACCTGCGAACCCGTCCATGAAAGATAAGGTTTCATGTCCGGCGGCGGCCTCTGTAAGCATGTCGATATTGGGTAGTGGAAACTCGTCTTTGGGGCACGCCTTGTTCAAGTCTCGAAAGTCAATACAAACGCGGACTTGGCCATTCTTCTTTTGTACAGGGACAACATTAGCCAGCCAAATTGGGTGAGTGATAGGTTCAATGAAGCCTGCCTGCAGAAGGCGTTCAATCTCTTGTTTGATCTTCAACTCAAGCTCGGGGCAGAATGTCCGCGGGTGTTGTCGGACAGGGATGGATCCGGTAGCAATGTTGAGATGGTGTGTGACTAAGGCAGGATCCAGTCCGGGCATCTCATTGTAACTCCATGCCAAGACATTGTGAAATTCGCGCAGGAGGGAAACCAATTCCTCTCTCTGGCCTGGGGCGAGTTTCGTGCCAATGTAAGTGTGTTGCTGCATAGCTCCTCCCAATTTGGCAGCCTTGTAGAGTGGATGTGAGCAGTGTTCTCACCATCCTCAGCAAGCTCGGTGAAGAAAGAGGCCTCGGCAAAGTATGATTTTGCGCACTCGAACGGGGCCTTCGTGGCTGGTATTGTCACTGCTACCTCGTGTCCCGCAGGACCGGCCACCAGTTTGACACACTGATGGTACGTTGAGGGCACAACCTTGTTGATGTGAATCCATGGTCGTCCGAGTAGGATGTGGAAGGCTGGCTCGCTGTCCATCACATGGAAAGTGGTGTCGCGACGTACGGACCCGACCATAAGGTCGACAGTGATATGGCCCAACGTTGATTGGTGACCGTTCCCAAAGCCTGAAATTTTGATTGGGTCTCGTATGATTTTCTGTGTGGGGATGCCAGCTCGTTGCAAGGTAACAAGGGGCATGATGTTGACCGAAGCTCCGCAGTCTACCAAGGCACGGCAAAAACCCGTGCCATTAACAGTACATTCCAAAAATAAGGGCCGGTTATGCTGTTCGACTGGCGGCTGGTCCTCGTCCGAGAAAAGCAATGCGGAAGAGGGGATGTGTCGCAGCTCGGCTTGAGCGGCAAAGCACTCGGGGCCGAGGCCTGTGGTGACCTCAATCAGGCAGCTAGATAAGTAAGTTCTTGACGGGGGAAAATCCCATTTCATCAAAAAATCCCTTGATCTTTGTCATTTGGCCTACTGAGGACTGTGGTTGGGTAGCTGGCTGCACACATGGTACGACCCTCGGGGTGGCCTCCCTAGAGGCTTCGGTGATGATAGGCTCAACATGGTCGGTGATGGCCATGAGTACTTGATGCTCTCTGCGGTTGTTGTGCGGTGGGTAAGGCTGTCGACGTACGTCATTGTTCTTTCGGAGTTGCAGGTCGCCTGCCGCGACCTTCCTTGCAAAGATATCTCGCAGCCCATTACAGTTTTTGAGATGATGGCCGATGGCGCGGTGGTAAGGGCAGTAGTTAGGTTGGGCTTTGTCCGCTTCCGTGACATTGGCTTTCATCGGCGGCAGGTGGAAGTTCTTGTCATTGTTTACCCATTCTGCCAAGAGCTCTTTCACCGTGTTCAAATCGCATGGGTACTCGGGGGCAGGCTCCCGTTGTCTCCTTTTGTCGGGGCACCGGTCCCTTTCTGGGAACTGACGCTTGTAGGGGTTGCGGTTGTCGGTACTAGTGTTGCTGTTATGGTTGTTGTGGGGTAGAGCTCCAGATGGTTCGGCCGTGGCCAATAGTGCATTCTGCGGACGAGGCTTCCATGGCTTGACTGGTCCAACCGACTCATAAGTGCGGCGGGCGGCTTCCTTGAGGTGTCCCCATGACCTCAACTGTAGGTTCTCAATGTGTACCCGATATACATCGCTCATGTTCTTGATGCATATGGGTACTAGGGTCTCGTCCTTGCTGAAGTCCGTGCACTCGAGGCATTTAAGATGGAAACGGTGCACGTACTTGTTTAAGTCCTCCCCTTGATTCTGGCGGATGCCGACAATGTCAACGATAGTAACGCGTTCAGCCTCGTAATGGAATTTGTCTAGGAATAGCCGAACCATGTCGTTCCATGCATGGACAGTCCCCGCAGGGATCTGGTGATACCAAGTATAGGCCAAGCCCGTAAGGGACTTGTGGAATTCCCTCAACTTCAAGCTGTCTCCCGGACCATACTGCTCCAATGAGCCTGCAAATCTCGTCAAGTGCTCACGGGCGTTGCCCTCGCGTCCGTTGAAGAGCACAAAGGTGGGCTGCTTATACTTTGGGGGGTAGGGTGTGATGGCAATGTCGTTGGCGTAGGGGGCCTGGCCTGTCAGGTTGGTAGAGGAGTCGGGTGTGGAGCCTTGTGACAAGCGATGCATGAGGGCTTCCAAGTCTGAACGGGTGACATAGTTAGGAGGTGGGTCTTCATGGACGGTCAAGGGGTGGTGGCTGGCTGGGACGCCGCGGGCTCCTAACCCCCAGACGGGACAAGTTGGTGGGCAGGTGCAACAGATGGTTGATATATGACAGGAGCTGGTAGTGGCAATTGTATATGGGCATGGGTGGGTGGTCGGGGCATGTCCACCACTTGACCGGTTGTTTGGTGTTGTTCAGCTAGGTAAGGGTTAGGCTCCATCTCAATGGAGTCGTGGGTTTCAGATGAGCTTTGTGTTGGCATGGGCTGGGGGGCCGTGACAGGGTGAATCTGTTGTAGTATGGGACCAAGGTCTGCCTGAGGTCTTCGTGATGGCCTGACAGGATGCAGCACATCAGCTGCAGGAGGTGCAGATGTCGCAAGTCCTACCGCCAAAGGTCTAGATGATTGTGGCGGCGGTGGTCGCGACACTGAGGCCTGAGCGGCGTCAAGAGCCAACCCAGGTCCGGAAGTTTGGACTGGTGCAAGGGTTTGTTGGTGGGCCATCGCCTGCATGGATTTTTGCATTTCCATGATGACTGTCATAAAAGTAGCCTGCGAGTCCTGTAGGTTGGCTATAGCGGGCGTAAATTGTTGGATGGCCGCATTGACTGCAACTTGTATGTCAGGTGCGCCAGCTAGTGGCTGGTCTTGGCGACGCATGGCACTAGTCCCTTCTTGTTCACCGAGGTGATCCTCCTCTTGCACGGTGCGGATGAGGCCTTGGTTGGTAGCCCTCGTAACTCTTCGTCGTGGAGGCATGGTGCCTAAGTGTGGAAGATAGGCAAACTGCAATACGATGCTCACCTCCCCAGCGGAGTCGCCAAAATGATGCCAAGGAAAGTGGGTTCGTGCCTACGTGGAGGTGCCACAAAGGCTGCAGTCCGCGTCAGCTTCCAAGTATACAAAGTGAGAGACAGCAAGGGAGGAGTAAGGGCTGAGAGCAAGGCTTCCCAAACAGGCCTTGAGGAGTGGCAGTGCTGCGGAGACGAGGCCGAGACGAACAGGGCCGGCAGTCGACAGTCCAAGTCAGGGTCCGAGTCGGGGTCCAATGTTACGGCCTAAAGTTACGTTTCTCTCACTAGAACCAAGAGCTCCTAAATTCTAGAGTGAGAAAATAGTTTTTGTAAGAATGAGCCAAAAAAATCCTTTTTTGAGTTGTAAAGTTCACTATTTATAGGAAACAGTGTGCTTATGTCATAAAATGCCACATGTCATCCCCTGGGAGTGACACGTCACCAGGGGTCCTAAAATATCGGTTCTCTGTTGGACTGCCGGTTCCCAAATTCGCGTTGCTTGCCTAGCATAGCGTCGCTCTACCTGTCTGAGAAGACTGACCACACTATGACGGCATGATCAAAGTAAGCCCGTTGCTCCAGCCACCGATCCAAGCCCTTACTGAATCCCACGAAGTGCGTCAAGAGACGCGCGGAGAACCTGACAGTGGTGAGGGTTGCCCCTGTAGCCAACTGTCAGGCGGACTAGGCGCCATGCCCTCCAAGGACCTGCTCCCGTCCCGGAGTGACCCGGGGGTCATTGCCCTGGTGGTGTCGACGATCAATGGTAACATGAGTGGACATGCTCGCAGCTCAGTGCTCAGGGCTAGTGGCGAGGGGTCCTCGTGCCGGAGCCCCCCGTGACTGTGACGGCGATGGCTTTAAGGTTGTGAGCCCATCCCGCTGTGATTGTGCTGGCGATGGCTTTAAGGTTGTAGACCCATCCCGTAGTTGATTGTGCCGGCGATGGCTTTAAGGTTGTGAGCCCATCCCGCGGTTGATTGTGCCGGTGATGGCTTTAAGGTTGTGAGCCCATCCCGTAGTTGATTGTGGCGGCGATGGCTTTAAGGTTGTGAGCCCACCCATAGTTGATTGTGCTGGCGATGGCTTTAAGGTTGTGAGCCCATCCCGTGGCGGCGATGACTTTGTGGTAACGAGTCCATCCCGCTGCGAGGGGTCCTCATGCCGGAGCACTACGAACGGAGCCCCCCGTGATTGTGACGGCGATGGCTTTGTGGTAACGAGCCCATCCCGCTGTGAGGGGTCCTCGTGCCGGAGCACTACGAACGGAATGCTGCACACTCTGGAGAGTGGGTCGAAGCATGTTCCACGTCCATGGCGGGGGCGCATGGTGTGGTGAATAAGTGTGATGCCCGAAGGCCTGTATCATGATTGTGGCGCATGGGCGCGGCGACGGGCGTCGCGGAGCAATACTTGGTGTCGGGGGCACGCATGATGAGAATGGCGCACGGGCGCGGCGACGAACGTCACGGAGCAATACTTGGTGCCGGGGCACGCATGATGAGAATGGCGCACGGGCGCGGCGACGAACGTCGCGGAGCAATACTTGGTGCCGGGGGCA